>CAUYRH010013867.1:0-22692 GCA_963574655.1 Perodicticus potto
AAATATACTAAAAGAAAAAAAAGGGGCTTGGCCCCTGTGGCTCAACTGGCTAAGGCGCCGGCCACGTACACCTGAGCTGGCGGTTTCGAATCCAGCCCGGGCCCGCCAAACAACAATGACGGCTACAACCAAAAAATGGCCGGGCGTTGTGGCGGGCGCCTGTGGTCCCAGCTGCTTGAGAGGCAGAGGCAGGAGACTCGCTTGAGCCCAGGAATTGGAGGTTGCTGTGAGCTGTGATGCCACAGCACTCTATCCAGGGTGACAGCTTGAGGCTCTGTCTCAAAAAAAAAAAAGAAAAAAAAGGAATATAAACAAGTTACTACAACGATTATTTTAACAATTTTCAGTAAAAGTCCACAATTATTTTCCATTCAAGCACACCTGGGATAAAATGTTCTAGGCCAATGTATTTCAGATCACAAGAACTAATTCTAATTTAGAACAGACTACAGATCTAGAGTTAAGAAAAAGAAATGCTGACAGGCATGTCCCAGGTTTTAATTGCCCTTCTGCTGTAACACTGCCTGGAAAAAGTCATTAGTGACAATAGGTTAGTAAGGCAAGAAGTTATTAAGAAAAATAGTAAGAATACGAGTAACAAGAAAAATTGGGGAAAATAATGCACAATTTCTTTAAAATGAAGGATTATAAGAAAGAAGGGACAGAAGAACTAGACGATCAAAATGTTTAAGATATATGCTTATGGTTTTCCCTGATGAAAAGCCAATCAGAATTGCATTCCCTCAAATTTCATAGGCATCATTTCCATAATGGTATGTGCCTACTGCCATTTTCCTTGTGAAGACATGTTAGTTGTATAAAAATAAATCCAAAAAGAAAAAAGGAGGAAATACACTCACTCTTTAAAAAAACAAGAAACCCTTCATGACTATTAGACCAAAATCATCATTCTTTCTTTTTATACCATCATCTATATTCCAGAAATTAGAACACCTAATTGTTACTCTAATTGAGAGCCATTTACTTAATTTTTAAGCCCTTTTGAGTGAAGAAGCTGCTTTAACTTTAATGAGAGAGGCAAGGGGCAAAAGAGGACAAAGACAGAACATTTTGTGCCAACTCCAACAAGACCAGGTTCCTCACATTCATGTGGAAAATGAAACTTAGATCTTCACCATGTAGGTGACTTTTAAATATTTTACTTTTTACTCAGGATAAAAGCACAAGTCTGTCCTAACTAGAGTAGTATTAAAATGTGACTATTTTATTTTTTCTTCAAAAAGAAAAAAAAAAAAACTTAGGTATGTTTCTTTGCAAGCAAAATGGAGAAAAGGGTATTATTGTTGTTATTATGATTAAGCCACAGACACACAAAATCCATGAAATGGATTGGTGGCTTTGAAAATGCAGTATCATATCAAAGGTGCAGACTGTTTCAAACACTCTGTACATATTGGGCTGAAACAAGAACCAAACTTAACCTCTACCCCACCAGCAAAGAAACGCGCCTGTGGCCTTGGTAAAAACATCACGACCTGCTTCAATGCAGCAAGATCCATGAATTTTCTCTAGCGCTATGCAAAAGTATCCCTCCAGGTCCACAAGTCCACAGGTGAGACTGAAGGGTTCTGGCTACACCCGGTGCAAAGCACGTGCATCATTGGACCAATTTCTGAATAGATTTTTATAAATATGTACAAATCAGTTACAGGCACTTGAAATGTCTTTGGCTGGAATAACCCAACATTGCAAGATAATGTATTCACAGAGTGTCCAGACCCAGGCTGGGTTCAGCAGGCAATGATTGATTATGGTTCTCTTAGTCTCTCTCAGAAAACAAGGAACTGTGGGATTAGGCTTCAGCCAAAGCCACCTAGAAAAGAGCAAGACAAATGATGCAGTCAAACAGGGAAGCCCAGGCTCAGCACCTGTGGCTCAACAAGCTAAGGCGCCAGCCACGTACACCTGAGCTGGCGGGTTTGAATCCAGCCCGGGCCGGCCAAACAACAATGACAGCTGCAACCAAAAAATGGCCAGGTGTTGTGGTGGGCACCTATAGTCCCAGCGACTTGGGAGGTGAAGGCAAGAGACTCGCTTAAGCCCAGGAATTGGAGGTTGCTATGAGCTGTGATGCCACGGCACTCTATCCAGGGTGACAGCTTGAGGCTCTGTCTCAAAAAAAAAAAAAAAAAAAAGGGAAGCCCAGGTAACTTGGCCCCAGTGACACCTGTGAGGGGTTCTGACCCCTACACAAAGACTAAGGAGCCATATTGACTGATGCCTGCATCTGTTAGGCAAAGGTAGTTATTAAATTCCTATGAAAAACATCTCACATAGGAAGAAATGAATAGAAACCTAAAAGTCTTCCACAAGATGCAGCTGATCTGTATAACCACTGTGCTGAGATACAGAGTTAACCATTTTTAAACCCCAGTGACTCATGTCTGTAATCCCAGCACTTTGAGAGGCTAAGGTAGGAGGATCACTTGAAGCCAGGAGTTTGAGACCAGCCTGGGCAACATAACAAGACCCATCTCCACAAAAAATTTTTAAAAATTACCTGGGTGGTACGGCTCGGCGCCTGTGGCTCAACGGGCTAAGGCGCCAGCCACGTACACCTGAGCTGGCGGGTTCGAATCCAGCCCAGCCCGCCAAACAACAATGACGGCTGCAACCAAAAAATGGCTGGGCATTGTGGCGGGTGCCTGTAGTCCCAGCTACTTGGGAGGCGGAGGCGGGAGACTCACTTGAGCCCAGGGATTGGAGGTTGCTTTGAGCTGTGATACCACAGCACTCTCTCCAGGGTGACAGCTTGAGGTTCTGTCTCAAAAAAAAAAAAATTACCTGGGTGGGCTCAGCGCCTATAGCACCGTGGTAACAGCCCCAGCCACATACACCAAAGGTGGTGGGTTCAAACATGGGCCAGGCCAGCTAAACAACGACAACTGCAATAAAAAATAGCTGGGCTTTGTGGCGGGCGCCTGTTTCCCAGCTAGTTGGGAGGCTGAGGCAAGAGAATCTCTTAAGCCCAAGAGTTTGAAGTTGCTGTGAGCTGTGACACCACAGCACTCTAACAAGGGCGACATAGTGAGACTGACTCAAAAAAAAAAAAAAATTAACTAGGTGTGGTGACACACATCTGTAGTTCAAGGCTACAGTGAGCTACGATTGCACCACTAAACTAAGGCCAGGGTGACAGAGCAAGACCTTCTCTCAAAAATAAACTAAGTAGTAGCTTCCTGTAGCTCAGCAGCTAGGGTGCCAGTAACATACACTGGAGCTGGTGGGTTTGAACCCAGCCTGGGCCTGCCAAACAACAATGACAACTACAACCAAAAAATAGCCAAGCATTGTGGCAGGCACCTACAGTCCCAGCTACTTGGAAGGCTGAGGCAAGAGAATGTCTTAAGCCCAGGAGTTGGAGGTTGCTGTGAGCTGTGACAGTACAGCACTCTACTGAGACTCTGTCTCAAAAAATAAATAGATAAACAAATAAATAAAATAAATAAATAAGCCCTGACAAACATTCTTTTGGAAGTCTCATGCTGGTGGGAGGAGAGGGGAGGCAGCCTATCCCGGTCAGTAGTGCTCCTGTAAGAATTTCAGAACAAGTGCACTGTCAGTCCCTTTCAACAACTAACAGGGTTGGGTATATGACTGAAAATCTAACATTTAGGCTAAAGGTAAAGACTACTTCTAATGAAAAGACAGGAATTAGTCTTCTACATCTGCAGGTTCCATATCCGTGGATTCAACCAGTTGTGGGTTACAAATACTCAAAAGAGGGCGGCGCCTGTGGCTCAGTGGGTAGGGCGCTGGCCCCATATACCAAAGGTGGCAGGTTCAAAGCCGGCCTCAGGAAAACTGCAACAACAAAAAAATAGCCAGGCGTTGTGGCAGGTGCCTGTAGTCCCAGCTACTCGGGAGGCTGAGGCAAGAGAATCACCTAAGCCCAGGAATTGGAGGTTGCTGTGAGCTGTGTGATGCCAGGGCACTCTACCGAGGGCGATAAAATGAGACTCTGTCTTTACCAAAAAAAAAAACAAAAAAACAAAAAAACAAAAAAAGAAATACTTAAAAGAAAAAAGTTAATAAAAAATACAGCATGACAAATATTTACATTGTATTAAGTATTATAGGTAATCTAGAAATGATTTAAAGTATACAAGAGGAGGTGCCTAAGTTATATGTAAATATTATGCCATTTTATATAAGGGATTGGAGCACATTCATGAATTTTGGTATCTGAGGGGGCCCCAAACCAATCTCCTCCCCCACTGCAATGTCTTTGGAGAAGGGGGCCATCTGCAATAAATGGAATAAGGACTAACTCGGCTTTTCTGTATACAGAGATCTCTAGCAAAATGCCAGGCTAGACCCCATCCACTGCTCACCTTCTCAGGACAAAATTCAGGATTGCTCTGACGCAATTTGCTGGGTCTGCCTCTGATAACAGCATAGCAAAACATGGTTATCACCATCACGAAGAGGAAGTAACTGGTGTGCATGAGATGCAAATTTATTAATGAACGGTCATCCTAAACAAAGAGAAAAAAACCAGAAACAGTATCTGCACTGAGTTGTTGAAAGATTTTAATGCTTAGTTTTGGAGACAGTATCCACAACCCCTAGACTTCCTTCAACTTTCAGTCTTAAACTGAAAGAGGAGGTCTCCCTTCTTGTCTCCTAAACTACCAAAGCTGGAGCCCATCAAGTGAAGACATGGTGTTCCTGAGCTATCTGTCTCTGTGGGAACCACCCACTCCTTCCTAAATCTGTCCGCTGTCCTTTGCCCTGGCTTCTGTACTCCCACACTGTCCAAACCCTCCACCCCCACTCTTCAGACATGTCCTTAGATTACCCCCTGGTGCCATGGCTGACAGCCTAGCCTGCACTTCTAACTCCTGGTACACCCCCACCAGGAAGGCCTCAGCACACCACTGCCCCAGGGGCGCGTCCCTCTTTCTGCTCTTCCCTACTTCTCTAAGTCCCTAGCTGAAATGCTGTAGTCATCTCCGTTCACTTGTCCCTGATCTCCGACATGCAATCATTCCCAGGCCCTAAATGCTTCCATGCCTGTTCCTTCTCACATCTCCACACCTCACAGCATCCATGTTGGGCTCCACCCCATCTACACACCAAGGGGCAGCCCAGTCTTCCCAACACACTGTCTTCCCAACCACCTACAGCCCCAACAAAGTAGTAACCACCCTGCCTGAGGAGAAAGGCCAAATGCCTTGGCTGGCATGAAGGGTCTCTGGGACCTGGTTTTTGCCCACCACCCAGCCTGATCCCCATGGCTCACTTCTGTGGGCATCTGGCCTACCAACTGCCTCAACTTGATAAATGAACTATGGAAATGGGAAGTGGACAAGGCAAAAAAGTAAAGAAATCCACCTAACACATACTAACAGGAAGAAACATAGAGGCATTTTACAAAATACTATGGCAGTCTGTTAAAAGTGGGCTCAAATCTCACAAGCAGGCTAAGGGAGCATATCACCTGCTAGGTTAGATAAGAGTTTTCTCCTTTCCTCTGTGTTAAGTTAAATCCTAGTCAGGCCTCAATATCTAGCCATGGACTCACCTCTTTCTTTTTCTACTTCTTTTTTTTTCTTTCTTCTCTACTACTTACTTCTATCTTTCAGAATACCACACAGCACTATGTAGTGTTCATACTGACACTATCCAAATATTCTTCTATGGTTGCATGCGTAAGTCTAAGACTGTACAAGTATCTCTTATAACCCCCACAGGTTAGGCAAACAGCAGTTACCCAATAAATAATTGCTGCTGATGACCCAAACAGATGAAGAAAATAACGTTTTTCTTAACCAAAAGAGTGCCATGTTTTTCCAAGTCTCCACACCACTCCCCTGGTCTCTTTGGAAATCTAGAGTGTCAGGGTCTACCAGGTGTGGCCAGCCTGGGGCCTTGCAGGCCACATGGGATCATGGGAGGACTATTTTGCTTATCTGTGGTGTCAGATATCATGAAAATTGTGCATACACCTGTTTGTTTGCTCATCAGCTTTTGCCAGTGTTTGTGTATTTAATGTGTGACCCCAGACAACTTTTTTTCCAATGGGCAGAGATGCCAAAAGGTTGGACAACCCTGAAGCTAACCCAAGGGAGTAAACAAGACCTATGCTAATAGTTCTCACACACATATGCACATGCAGACACACACACACGTGTGAACAATTTTTCTCACTTACATCTGGAACAATAACTGTAAGTTTGGGATTTAAAGCATGATAGACTTTCCCAATGGCCCCCTTATAACACCAGAAAGGATTGTAATCTTGAGCATATTTTGTGTTGGCATCTCTGGCAGTTGTGAAGATCTTGTACCAGAGCGTGGCATTGCTGTATGTGTCAGGAACACAGTGTGGTGGCTGTCTGCAAAAGAAAAGAGGGAAAAAAACGTGCTCAGTGACCAGAGACATTTTCTTTCTTTTTTTAAAGACAGAATTTCATTTTGTTGCCCGTGGTAGAGAAAGCTGTGGTGTCACAGCTGAGAGCAACCTCAAACTCTTGGGCTCAAAAAATTCTCTTGAATCCTCAGCCTCCCAAGTAGTGGAGACTACAGGCGCCTGCCACAGCTATTTTTCAGAGGAGGTCTCGCTCTGCCTCAGGCTGGTCTCAAACCTGTGAGCTCAGGGCAATCCACCTGCCTCGGCCTCCTAGAGTGCTAGGATTACAGGCATGAGCCACTGCGCCCAGCCCAAAGACATTTTCTTTCTTTCTTTCTTTTTTTTTTTTTTTTAGAAACAGAGTCTCACTTTGTTGCCCTAGGTAGAGTGCCATGGCATCACAGCTCACAGCAACCTCCAGCTCTTGGGCTTAGGCGATTCTCTGGCCTCAGCCTCCCAAGTAGCTGGGATTACAGGCGCCCGCCACAATACCCGGCTATGTTTTTGTTGCAGTTTGGCTGGGGCTGGGTTTGAACCCACCACCCTCGGTATATGGGGCCGGCGCCCTACTCGCTGAGCCACAGACACCGCCCCAGAGACATTTTCTTTTGCCAGCACTACAGCACTTGGCACAACAACAAACATAGCAACATGTGTGGAAAGTGAAATAACAGGAGATATATATGTCTCTGATGATGTTTAAAAAAAATAAATAAACCCGTAACAGTAAAAGAAATAAGGATTTGACATTTAGGAATCTGGGTGTTGTATTTTTGCCTTAGGAATTCAGTCCACATTCTCTCACGTATGACATGGCCAAAGGGGTTCCTAAGCCTATATTCTCAAATTATCTGAATTTTTAGTTACAAATGGAAGCTTCATATACAAATTTCTGCATCAGGTATTTTTTTTTTTTTTTTGAGACAAAGAGTCTCATTATGTTGCTCTCGGTAGAGTGCTGTGGCATCACAGCTCATACAACCTCAAAACTTTTGGGCTTAAGCGATTCTCTTGCCTCAGCCTCCCAAGTAGCTGGGACTACAGGCACCTGCACAATGCCCAGCTATTTCTTTGTTGCAGTTGTTTAACTGGCCCAGGCCAGGTTCAAACCCACCACCCTCGGTGTATGTGGCTGGCACCGTAACCACTGTGCTATAGGTGCTGAGCCGTCTGCATCAGGTATTATAACCCCAAATCATGTTTAACTTATCTGTTCTTGTCCTACAAACCTCCAAAGGTGTAAAAATAGATAAATCCCAGGATAATTCTTATTAAAAAAGGATTCACCACAGAATTCTTTTAAATAGGATATATCTTTTTTTTTTTGAGACAGAGTTTTACTTCGTTACCCTCAGTAGAGTATCAATGTGTCATAGCTCACAGCAACCTCCAACTCAAGCTCAAGCAATCCTCTTGCCTCAGTTTTCTATTTTTAGTAGAGGAGGGGGTTTCACTCTTCCTCAGGCTGGTCTTGAACTCCTGAGCTCAAGCAATCCACCCACCTCGGTCTCCCAGAGTGCTAGGATTACAGGCATAAGCCACTGTGCCTGGCTTAGGACATATCCTATGTATTTCACAGATTTATTCTCTTTTACACAGAAAATCACTGTCTCTTTTACAGAGAAAGGAGAGGCAACAAAACACAAACAAACAAAAAACCCTAAAGGCAAAGCAGGAACACTGACTGCCACTAAAAAAACTGGAGCAAACATTCCAGAAACAATTGTTTACTGCAAAATAGGTTCAATTTATACTCCTGATTCTAAAACAAACTCTTTCTGGATAATGGAGATGAACAAAACCTTTACCTTTGAGAAGCTTGACTATGGGTCACTCTCACCTTGCTGTGCCCAGCTGCTCCTTTTCTACTCCTGTAGGAAAGGTGGCCCAAGAATATCCAATGGCAAGCAGATGCTTTGATTGCCTTGTTGAAGCACTAACTTTCTGACATTTATTTGCAGAAGTTATACCTTTAGAATTCCAAATAATCGTTTACAGCTGTGGTGCTGCAGACTGGAAAAAACTGTCTTTTATGAAACAGGTCGGTCCCTCCTATCACTTTATTACTGCCTGAGCTCTGCCCCCTGTCAGAACTCCCCTCCAACCACCCCCACCATGAAAAAACTGTCTTCCATGAAACCATTCCCTGCTGCCCAAAGAGGTTAGGGGCCGCGGCTTTAAAGAGGTCTGAGTAGTGATAATTCTACAAAGAAATGCAATGTGAGCCATCCTGACAATTTACTGCTGACATAGCCCAGTCAGACTGATGGCAAATGCAGCTCATCACACACATCCCGTGGATGCTGTTAACACTTACACGGTGACAGGGAACACACCAGGGGTAGCTGTGAGGGTCATACAGGTTGTGAATACCACCTGCTCACAGTGACCGTGAAGTGCACAGTCATCCGAGCTCCAAGCTGTAGGCAGGGTAAAGGTAATATTTATCTCTTCGTGGGCTTCTCTGCCTGTGAAAGAGAAATCATTTTTTGGTAAGTAAAGGCAAGTTCATATATTTATTAGTCTCTGGCATTTGAATAAATTCTGAAATCAAACCCACCCAGGATCACCTACTACCCCAGATAGTGAGACTTCAGGAACAACAGCCCTCATCTGGACAGTAAAGCCTGCTCAACTAGTTGAGCCACAAACTGGCAGAGAGGGGCTGCTCAGCTAGGCCTGGAGATGCTAAACAAGAGCTTCCCGCAATGCCTGAGCTAGAAAGATGGGCTGTGGGAATCATCATACTGTTTCAGCATTTGTATAGCACTCTAACCATTTCTAAACATCTTTCATATGCATTACTTCTCTTAAAATTTGCCACGATCCCATGAACATGACCAAAGATGTGCTGCTGCGGTTCCCTTTTAAATATGAACAAACTGAGGATCAGATGGTCTAACAGACTTCAGATGGCACTGGTCGTGATGAAGATTAAATTAAAGCCAAGGTGGTCCACTGCCACAACAAAAGAAAAAGGTCCACTTGCTGCATGAAAAACCCAAAGTCAACCATACCTTAACTACCAAGGGAATACTTACCTCTAATAACAAATACGTGTAGTAGGCTGGCAGGCATTCACAGATTCTTTCAAGGATATATATATACCGTATGTATGTATTTATTTTACAATAAGTCCTCTGTTAGTTGGCCACCCAAGGGACTATTACGAACTGGTCAACATAAAGAGGTGGTCAACATAAGAAACTAGGCCTACTATACCAATATGTATATGTAGTGCATGCCCAGTCTATGGAAATTAAGTCAACTTGAGGAGGTGGTCAACTACTGAGGTTCTACTATATTGATTTATATATGAGTATATGAATGAAAGGAAAAACAATAGAGTCTCACACTATTGTCAGGCCAGGGTGTAGTGGCATCATCATAGTTCGCTGTGACTGTAAACTCCTGGGCTCAATCAATCCTCCTGCCTCAGCCTGGGCAGCTGGGACGACAGGTGTGTCACCAACCGGCTAAGTTTTCTATTTTTTTTTTGTAGGGGCAGGATCTTACTATGTTGCTCAGGCTGGTCCCAAACTCTTGGCCTCAAGTAATCCAGGAACCTTGGCCTCCCAGAATGCTAGGGTTACAGAAATGAGCCATTGTGCCGGCCATCCTTTAAGAACTTTAATAAAAGGTTTTTGGTAACCAAAGAACCAAAGGTTATTCTTCCAACGCCCAGGCCTCCCATATGTTCCTAGTTATTCCAACTTTTCACTGCTTTCTTTCTTTCTATTTATTTATTTTTATTTTTTTAAGACAGAGTCTCAAGCTATCGCCCTAGGTTGAGTGCCATGGCATCACAGTTCACAGCAACCTCAACTCTTGGGCTCAAGCAATCCTCCTGCCTCAGATTTTCTATTTTTAGTAGAGACAGGGTCTTGCTTTTGCTCAGGCTGGTCTTGAACTCGTGAGCTCAAGCAATCTACCTGCCTCAGCCTTCAAGAGTGCTAGGATTACAGGCCTGAGTCACTGCACCCAGCCTTTCACTGCTTTCTTATCCTTCTCCTAACTTACATTCTGCCACTGTATTTCTTTTTGTTATTGTTGTTTTGTTTTTTAAGATAGGGTTGGTCTCACTGTGTCACCCATGCTAGAATGCAATGGCATGATTATATCTCACTGCAGCCTTGAACTCCTGGGCTCAAGCGAAGCAATACTCCAGCTTTGGCCTCTGGAGTAGCTGGAACTATAGGTGCATATTCTAAGCCTGAGTAAAAATTTAGTGTTTGTAAATATTAAGGCCAGAAATAGGCTTTACAGTTTTTTTCAGTTTCTTGTACTTATTTTACTGAGAGCTTTTATTGACTACTGAAAGCCAAGCACTTTACTAAGGGACGATGTCAAGAGAATGGTTCCTTCTTGATTCTGTGTGATTGAAATTCAACAAAAGACACACGTACAAAAATTAAATATAGCATGATGAGTAAAAAATCATACATGGCTAATCCTCTATCTGCCTTGTAATAGTTGTTGCCTGAGAAGTCTGAAAAGATCACAGTTAATACTCACATACCTGAGAGTCCAATCTGATGCCCTAAAATGGTTGAGTACAGATGAGTGACATTGCGAGAGTACCCTCCAAAGGGTCTGAGTGGATCCAGGGTTAGGGTGATTGCAACTGAGATATTAACTGGGCCTGAATCCTCCAGGGTCTGGGGGGACTGTGTGGATGCTCTGGCCTGCCCACTGGTCATTGTGCTTTCTGGAGTTGTAGTGTCATTCATGAGATGCTTTAACGTCTCATTCTCTGATACGCAGAAGTCCAAATCATTAAACCGTAGCAGAAAAGTATTCCAATCCTTCAGTAAAGTGAAATAAAGAGAAATAAGTGTGAGCAGTCCCAAAGTCTCCCGCAGCAAGAGTACAGTGATGACTCTTGGTGTAACATCATATCACAAGAGCAAACTACAATTCAGAGCCAATCATTTAAAATAATGACAACACAGCCATCACCTGCTTTGGTTGGCAGAATAATGTGACTTTCCTAATCATTTTCATAATCTAAAATATGAACTCTTCGTTGGCATGAGGTATTACATTAACTGTGAGATTAAACCAAGTTATTCAAGAAAATGTTTCTTAAAAAAAACAACAACATATTATACTTATAGAAAATGGGCTCAGCGCCTGTGGCTCAAGCGGGTAAGGCGCCAGTCACATATACCTGAGCTGGCAGGCACAAATCCAGCCCGGGCCCGCCAAACGACAGCTGTAACCCAAAAATAGCCGGGCGTCATGACAGGTGCCTGTTGTCCCAGCTACTTGGGAGGCAGAGTCAGGAGAATCGCTTGAGCCCAGGAGTTGGAGGTTGCTGTGAGCTGTGATGTCACAGCACTCTACCCAGGGCGATAGCTTGAGGCTCTGCCTCAAAAAAAAAAAGAAAAGGATCTAGTCTCAGAATCAGACTTGGAAAGAAAGCTTGAACAAAAAGGTAAGACATTAAAATAGAAGCATTAATCCAAACTCATTTAGTTGTGATAATTTTTTAAATGATTTTTAAATGAATTTTATCTTAAAATAATTCCTTAAAACATCAATTCCATACACCTCGCTCTTTCTCTCTAGAATGCGCAATAGTAATAAATACCAATACTCATTTGGTACTTTTTGTCCCTTGTCATGGACTTTTGATGCTACTTTAGGGCAGGAACAATTTCAAAAGGAAGGGCACCAGGTATTTTCAGCCTTCTCTTAATATCTACAACCTATATTAATGATTTAAATATTAAGTGAGTTTCAAAAACACATACAGCTAATTAACTACCAATGCCAACGAAGTACAGGGTCTATTTTAACTTTAGCAGAAACCCAAAGGTAAACTCATGCTAAAACAGTAACAACAAACCTAACCCAGTCTGTTACATATAACTTCTTTCTCCCAAACAAGATTAGTTTAGAAAAAGTTGGAAGATACACTTCCAATTACTCTGACATAATGCTGATTAAAAATGCCATTTAAGGCTCGGCGCCTGTGGCTCAACGGGCTAAGACGCCAGCCACGTACACCTGAGCTGGCGGGTTTGAATCCAACCTGGGCCCGCCAAAAAACAATGACGGCTGCCTGTAGTCCCAGCTACTTGGGAGGCAGAGGCAGGAGACTCGCTTGAACCCAGGAATTGGAGGTTGCTGTGAGTTGTGATGCCACAGCACTCTATCCTGGGTGACAGCTTGAGGCTCTGTCTCAAAAAAAAAAAAAAAAAAATGCCATTTACGCAATCTCCAAGCAGCCAAGCAAGTCTACAACATTAGTATCAACTGTATTTGACATTTAATAAGACTGCAATTGGACCTATCAAATTACATTTTTCCTAACACCTACAAACTTTACAGACTATTCCAGCACATTAGGGTTGAAAATGAACACTTTAGTCTCAGCACTACATATTCTAGACATAAAGACACTGAGGTTCAGAGCAAATTAGGGACTCTCCAATTCTTGCTGAAGGTAGAATCAGCATTAAGTTCAGATTTACAGCCTAAAACTTTTCACATTCACTACTGCCTACTGTACAACTTAGGATCCTCATCTGAAAGTCAAATCACTAAATTAATCATAATCAAAGTTGTGCGCTATCTCAGCACTGCATTCATACATGCCCATGCTGAACAGCTAAAGTCAAAGCCCTTGATTAGTAAGGGCGAGTTATCCAGGCTACATCTTTGTATTATGAAGTTACTTTCTTTAACTATTTTTACAGTCTGTGAATATCAGATATACAACGCAGGTCAGGAAAACAAAATATAGCTTTAATTACTACTTTTATTTATTTATTTATTTTTTTGAGACAAGAGTCTTAATATGTCGCCCTCAGTAGAGTGCCATGGCGTCCCAGCTCACAGCAACCTCTAACTCTTGGGCTAAAGTGATTCTCTTGCCTCAGCCTCCCAAGTAGCCGCCCGCCACAACACCTGGCTATATTTTTGTTGCAGTTGTCATTGTTGTTTAGCAGGCCCAGTCCAGGTTCGAACCCGCCAACCCCAGCGTATGTGGCTGGCATCCTAAACATTTGAGCTATGGGCGCTGAGCCTTTAATTACTACTTTTAAAGTTAAAAAACCTACCAATAAAACCAACATAAATACAAAGCCTAACAATAAAGTTCACAAATTTGCCACTGTCCCTTTATATTGGCAGCTGTACAAACAACGTGGTAAGAGTTCATAACTTCAGTATATCAGTGTCTCACAGCTTTGTTCAAGTTGACATGTAGTGATATCTTGCTGAGCGGACTTCACTATTGTTGTTTCATGTTTTTGTCTGCCATGGTGAGAATGTTGGAGCTCAAATTAGAGTAAGGAACAAATTAAATTTCTGGTTAAACTTGGCAAGAGTGGAAATGAATTCAGGGACATGTCAGTCCAAGTTTATGCAGATAATGCCATGAAGAAAATAACAGTGTACAAATAAATTGTTTTTTTCTTTTTTGAGGGGGGACAGTCTCACTTTGTCATCCTCTGTAGAGTACAGTGGCGTCGTAGCTCACAGCAACTTCCAACTCAAGTGATTCTCTTGGCTCAGCCTCACAAGTAGCCAAGACTACAGGTGCCTGACACAACACCTGGCTTTTTTAGAGATGGGGTCTCGCTCTTGTTCAGGTTGGTCTCGAACCTGTGAGCTCAGGGCAGTCTACCTGCCTTGGCCTCCCAGAGTACTAGGATTAGCAGTGTGAGCCACCATGCCCAGCCTCAAATTCAGTGTTTTTTCCTGAGGGGAGAGAAAGAGTCACTGATGAAAAGAGGTCAGGGCAGCCAGTAAAGAGCAGAACTGACAAAAACATTGCAAAAATTCTTTGAATTGTGCATCAACATCATCAGCTGATGGTAAGAAGCATAGCAGACCAAGTAAACATCAATAGAAGAACAGGAAAATCTTTTTTTTTGGAGACAGAGTCTCAAGCTGTCACCCTGGGCAGAGTACCGTGGCATCATAGCTCACAGCAACCTCCAACTCTTGGGCTCAGGTGGGCCTCTTGCCTCAGTTTTTCTATGTTTTTTTTTTTTTTTGTAGAGACAGAGTCTCACTTTATCGCCCTCGATAGAGTGCCGTGGCATCACACAGCTCACAGCAACCTCCAACCCCTGGGCTTAGGAGATTCTCTTGCCTCAGCCTCCCAAGTAGCTGAGACTACAGGCGCTCGCCACAATGCCCGGCTATTTTTCTGTTTTGCAGTTTAGCCGAGGCCGGGTTTGAACCCGCCACCTTCGGTATATGGGGCCAGCACCCTACTCGATGAGCCACAGGCGCCACCCGAGTTTTTCTATTTTTTTTTTTGTAGAGATCGGGTCTTGCTTTTGCTCAGTCTGGTCTCGAAATTGTGAGCTCGAGCAATCTACCCGCCTCAGCCTCCCAGAGTTGAAACAGGAAAATCTTAGCATGAGAGAGGTGTATGTAAAAATGGTCCCAAAGGAGCTCACAGATGAACAAAAACAAGAGAGTCAAAGTCTGTCAAGACCTCTTGGAGAGGCATGACAATGTTTTGGGCCATGTTATCACTGGTGATAAAACATGGGTTGTAGCTATGACCTGAAACAAAGCATCAAAGTGCACAATGGAAGCCAGTCAATTCCAGACAAATTCTGTCAGTCTAAATCAAGAGTCCAAACAATATTGCTAACCTTTTTTAATATCAGAGGGATTATTCATTATGAATTTGTACTGACTGGACAGTTAACCAAGCTTACTATTTGGAAGTGCTAAAAAGACTGCATGAAAAAGTCAAATAAAAACGCCCTTTACTTTTCACCAATAACTCATGGCTCTTGCATCATGGACCATGCAACCAGCTCACCCGGCACTGTCTGTGAGGGAGGTTTTAGCCAGTAAACAACTGTATTAGAACACCCTCTCTACTTACCTGATCTGGCCCCCCTACAACTTTTTTCTTTACCCAAAGATAAAGGAAATATTGAAAGGAAGATGTTTTGATGACATTCAGGACATCAAGGGTAATACAATGACAGCTTTGATGGCCATTCCAGAAAAAAGAGTGCCAAAATTGCTCTGAAGGGTAGACTAGGCACTGGCATCAATGTGTAGTTTCCCAAGGGGAGTACTTCAAAGATGATGGTAGTGATATTCAGCAATGAGATATGCAGCACTTTTTCTAGAATGAGCTCACAAACTTAATTGCACGACTTAGTGTTTTTGGGCGGCCAAAAATGCAACAAAGGTCTCACTTTGTTGCCCTTGGTAGAGTGCTGTGGCATCACAGCTCACAGCAACCTCCAACTCCTGAGCTTAGGCGATTCTCTTGCCTCAGCCTCCAGAGCAGCTGAGACTATAGGCGCCCACCACAACGCCCGGCTATTTTTTTGTTGCAGTTTGGCCGGGGCCGGGCTTGAACCCACCACCCTCGGTATATGGGCCTGGCACCCTACTCACTGAGCAAGAGGCACCGCCCAATAACCATTTTGTTTATCTTTTTTTTTTAAGGCTGGGGCTGGGTTTGAACCCGCCACCTCCGGCATATGGAGCCAGCGCCCTACTCCTTTGAGCCACAGGCGCCACCCCATTTTGTTTATCTTAAAATAAATTCCTATAAAAAAATTAACAGCTTAGGGGTTTTCCACCTCCTAGGCAAAAACTTTGCTACGGCAACATAATGTACACATGACCAACTAGCTTATAAAGAGGATGACAAACCAAAAGTAGGTAGGACCCCTAGGCTACATCTTTTTTGTTTGTTTGTTTTTTGAGATAGAGCCTCAGCTGTCATCCTGGATAGAGTGCTGTTCCATCACAGCTCACAGCAACCTCCAATTCCTGGGCTAAAGCGAGACTCCTGCCTCCGCCTCCCAAGTAGCTTTGACTACAGGCACCCGCCACAACGCCCGGCCATTTTTTGGTTGTAGGAGGGATACAACCGTCACTGTTGTTTAGAGGGCTCGGGCTAGATTTGAACCCGCCAGCTCAGTTGTACGTGGCTGGCGCCTTAGCCCGTTGAGCTACAGGCGCCGAGCCTCCCTAGGCTATATCTTAACCACTGGCCTTGGTCAAGTGTTCAACATGGACTTGAGCTAGTCAGGAAGGGAACGCCAGGAGCTTTGGTTGTAATTAGTATGTTCATTTTCTGCCCTAACGTGTTTGCAGGTTTTTTGTGCAACCTTTAAAGATTCAGGCAGGGAGAATTAAGCCACCTGGTATATCCCTTGGTAAGAAACTCTTTGATTCGGTTTCATGGTAGAAACAGCTAAAACACATTACTTTAACTGTGTCAGAGAGTTCATGTGTGAAGGCTGCCCCTCCTGCCAAGATTACCTATGATGGAGAATGCCATACAACCCAAGAGAAAGCCACAATTCCAATTACACTGACTAGAGAACTCTCCTCTCTCCAGAGCAAGACACACACAATGTAGCAACACCATAATCCCGATCCCCACCTCTACCCCCACCAACAAAAATCCCAAGAAGAAAAAAAGAGTGAGAGAAAGCATTCAAGGAATCTATTAAGAATTAATTTGTCAGGTTGGCACAGTGGTTACAGAGCCAGCCACATGCACTGAGGCTGGTGGGTTCAAACCCGGCCCCAGCCAGCTAAACAACAACAACTGCAACAAAAAAAAATAGCCGGCGTTGTAGAGGGCACCTATAGTCCTAGCTACTTGGGAGGCTGAGGCAAAAGGCTGAGGCAAAATCGCTTAAGCTCAAGAGTTTGAGGTTGCTGTGAGCTGTGATGCCACAGCACTCTACCAAAGGCGACATACTAAGACTCGGTCTCAAAAAAAAAGAATTAACTTGTCCTAAAAGAAACCTTATCTGCCAGTGCATTCAGCATATCATCAATTCTGTATAATTTCTAATATATAAAATAAATTAATGAATAGGTATATTACCATTTACCTCTATTTAACAAGAATTATTTTATTAAATGGGCTGTTTTCTGATACGCACATTACACATCTTTTAAAATCCACATAATACGTGTTCAAACCATGCCTGAATTAAAAATTAAAGATCAATGCCCTGACAAATTTTTAAAATTTCCTAAAACGTAAACTCTAGAAGGCAAGTTTATAGATAATTGAAATTTTCCTTGATTAAAAACAACAAACCTATTTAGAAATAGATCCTGCTTTTGAATTTCTTTAGAATCCCTTCTTACCCAATGTAAAAAGTCATCTGTACAGGTGATAAAACTCCACGATAACAAGTGGCTTTAGAGTAGCAAATATTCACTTTTCTAAAATTGCAATGAACTAATATAGTGAAGAAGTGAGCTCTCTAGCTTCCTGACACAGCCATTTTATAAATATACTCTCCAAAATACATCTGTTGCATTGCTGAAATAGTCTAACTCAAACAGATAGCATTATTTAAACTAAACAATATCTATCTAACTAGGTATTTCCTAAAAAAGTGAGTCAAGGGGAGATGGAAAATGGATAAGTCAGAATAAATACTGATCTTTCTAAGTAGGAGAAAAAAGTCACAGCTTAGGGATGTTATACCAAAGAAATGTGTCGGGAGAGCCACAGGGTGTTTCCCCACCCTTCAAGGTCCAGTCAGCCTGACAGAAGTTAGAATATACTGTACCTCTGCCATTTCTGGTGATTTAATCTCCTTGATTTTGAAGAAATAGCCCAGGGTCAAGAAAGCTATTGCCATGGCACTCACACTGATCATAAAGACCACCAGGGGAGGCCGGCTGCTGATGTACACCTTCAGGTTCTCCAGGGGGTTGATGTTAAACATTATTCTGAATAGCTTCACCTAAAAGAAATTAATCAGAAAACTGATTAATTGAGGACTGACTTACCAAAAGAAAACCAATGATTCTCATTTTTGTTTCCCTTAGCAGAGTTGGTGGGTACCACTCTTTATTGAATTTGAGAAATGTCTGACCACAAATTCATTCAAAAACACTAAATGTTAACTGTCATTACCTTAAAGTGGTAGGATCTTGAAAGATACATAACATATTCTCTTTCAGTTTGAAACTTTTTTTTTTGATGTGCGGTTTTACAATTTCAATTCATGTTTTTAAAAATGTTCAGAAGAGACACAGGGAATACTTTTAAAAGCTCAAATCCAAATGTAAGTTAAATGAGAAATAAAAAGAGTAAAATAAGTCATAAGTATGAGGAAAAGAGCAACTTACATACAAATCATATAGAAACAATTTTTATATTAGACTCATGTATTCTAGATAGAAAGAAACTACAATGTTTTCAATAAACACAAAGCTTTCTCCTTTCACTGAGTAGAATATATGGGATTCACTTAAATCTCTTGAATGGATGTAAACTAGATCATCTTTATCAACAATAAACTATAACATCTTCCCCGTGCTACTTATGACTAATCCTGAACAATTAAGAAAGTCAGATGGCCACGTCTTCAAAGCAACAAACATCTCAAATAAACAGAGGGACATTTCAGCCTGAAAACCCGAACCCCACATCCCAGATGGCTATGGGGCCCCTAGGTCATAGCTGTAAATGGAAGTTAGAAAGGGATCCGGCATAATTCTGCAGGCTAACATTGAGGGAAGATGAGGGTCCTTGTAACATATCAACAGTGTGGTCTGCCGGTAGGGGCAAGGAGGACCTCTAATGGCTTCAAAAGCAACTTTCAGTTTTCTGTATATTTTGTGAAATTCTTCCACATGGACCCTTAGGGACATTTAGGGAATAAAGACACCTACATCCAGTCACTGCTGGTTTCTTGTGATACGTACATCACTAACATCTCTCCACCCTCAAGATAAATCTTTCATAAAGCAAGGCTGGGTTTGCCCCTGAAGCCAACCACTTCACCAAATTTTAAAATATTTTCTCAACATTCTCACACAATCAAATCTTCTGAATATTGTATAATGAATATCATTCCTTCCAAATAACTTAAGAAAATGTCTAAGCAGGTCAGTAATGTGACACAAATACATGTCAATATGGACAGAAACAGAGAATGCTCTCATTTCCTACCATTGAAAAGATGATTTTTTTTTTTTTTTGTAGAGACAGAGTCTCACTTTGCCGCCCTCGGTAGAGTGCCATGGGATCACACTGCTCACAGCAACCTCCAACTCCTGGGCTTAGGGGATTCTCTTATCTCAGCCTCCTGAGCAGCTGGGACTACAAGCGCCCGCCACAACGCCCAGTTGTGAGTTTTTTTTTTTAATTTAACATTTTGTCCTCTTCACTGCCATATCACTCGTGGCTACCCCAGCACCCGGCACAGAGTAGGCTCAATGAATACTGACTGAATATTATCACTCCTCTGCCTGGAACACTCCTGAGGCTTCCCACCAAACCTAGGACGAGATCAGCAACATCTCCCTTTCATGGACTATGGGGTTTCATGACCCAGAGCCCTGCCAACCTCTTCAACTGCACTGCCATCAACTTTCCCTCCTCCTTCAGTGGGCTTTGGTCACAATGGCCTTGATAGTATACAGGATCAGCTTGACAAATTTTACAAGGAAGTCAGCTAGGACTTTGTTAAAGATACAGTGAATCGGTGGGTCTGGGGAACACCCACCTTAATAATGTTGTCTTCTAGTCTGTGTACCAGGGATGCCTTTCCAATCATTTAGGTTTTCTTTTTAACAATGACTGCTGTCATCAAAGTTTGTGCTTCTTTTGCAAAGTATATTCCTACATATTTTACTTTTGCAGTTTTTGAACAAGACCTATCCGGAGGCTTTTATCTTTACTGGGGATGCTTTTCCTGATCAGCACAGGAGTTTTGACTGACCGTTTCTGACCTGGGCCAGTTCACCCCTCCTTAGGCAACCCGGTAGCCCCCCGCTCCTCGGGGGGGGGGGGTCACCATATTGGGCCGAACTTAGTGCAGACACCCAATCGGCATAGCACACTACAGCCCAGAACTCCTGGACTCAAGCGATCCTCCTGTCTCAGCCTCCCAAGTAGCTGGGAATACAGGTGCGTGCCACCACGTCCAGCTGGGGATGCTTTTCCTAAACATTTTTGTATGCTTGCTCTTCTGAAAAGTCAGCTCGTCAGAGCAGGCCTTCTCTGACCACTCTCAGGCCTCAGTCTCTCATACCCACCTTTATTTCCTTCACACTCTTTAGCATCAGTTAAGAGTATGATTACTTTTCTACTTATTATCTGCCATTCCTAATTCATCCATGAAAGTAGAGATTTTTGCCTTTCTTATTTATGGCTATGGCTATGGCCCTGACTCCTAGCCCCAAGAACAGTAGCTGGTATGCACTGAGCACTTATAAATATGAGCAGACTACAACATTAACAAAAAAATGTGTTAAAAGTCTGCACCAGACAAAAAGATGGATCAGTAGCCCCTAGGAACAAATCACCACTACCTGCAATAAGCCAGGCTGTGTATGTTTGAGCTCACAAGAGCCCTTTAAGATGGAAAAGACCCAACATTCTGTTCCTGAGGTTTATCTGCTGATCTAAGTCGATGCAGTCTGCTGAACTAAACTGTGTATGTAATTATTCCATTATCCCAGACTGAGGAGCCTAACTTCGTTCTTCCCATTGTTGCATCCACAAAAGTCACAACAGGTACAAGAGTGGCTTGGAGTACAAGGTCAAAGAGTAAGGCCTACCTTCAGTTTGACTTAATATTGTCAAGACCACTCTCCAAGGAGACTGCACCAGTTTATATTTCCGGCAGCAATGAAGGGGCTTGTTCCATTTCCCAATATTCATACCAACACGTGATATCCTATTTCTTTCTTTCTTTCTTTCTTTTTTTTTTTTTTTGCCAAGGCCAGGTTTGAACCCACCATCTCCAGTATATGGGGCTGGCGCCCTACTCCTTTGAGCCATAGGCGTCGCCCTTTATTTCTTTTAAACACGTGATATTCTAAAGCATGCTGATTTGAGCCAACAAGATAGATGTGAAATGGTTTTCTACTATTATTTTAAACTGCATCTCCCTGAAACCAAGCAACTTTTCATTTTTTATTAGCCATTTAGGTTATTCTGAAGTAAATTATCTGAATCCTGGCCATTTCCTAGTAGGATGTTAGCATCCTTTTTTTTTTTTTTTTTTTTTTGAGTCTTAAGCTGTGGCCCTGGGTAGAGTGCCGTGACGTCTTATCTCACAGCAACCACAAACTCTTGGGCTTAAGCAATTCTCTTGCCTCAGCCTCTCAAGTAGCTGGGACTACAGACGGCGGCCACAACACCTGGCTATTTTTTTGTTGTTAGTTGCAGTTGTCGTTGTTTTTAGCTGGCCTGGGATGGGTTCAAACCCGCGAGCCTCAGTGTATGTGGCCAGCACCCTAACCAGTGAGCTACGAGAGCCACCTGAAATATTTTAGATTTCAATTAGCTTATTTTTAGATTCTCTTGGGTTTTCTATATTGTAGACAATCATGTTGTTTGCAAACAATAAGTTTACAGTCCTTTCCAATTCTTATATATATAATTTTTCTCTTTTTATTTTTTACTACTTTGATTACACCCTTCAATGAAATGAACAACAGGAATTCTTGCCCCATCCCTGGCTTTAAGGAAAATGCTTTTAATGCTTACTATTAAATATGGCTATATCATAGGTTTCTGACAGAAATCTCACTAGGTTAAAAAAGTACCCTCCTTGGCTCAGCACCCATAGCACATTGGTTACGGCGCCAGCCACATATATAGAGGGTGGCAGGTTCGAACCTGGCCCGGGCCACAACAACAAAAAAAGAATTGCCGGGCGTTGTGGCAGGCACCCGTAGTCCCACCTACTTGGAAGGTTGAGGCAAGAGAATTGCTTAAGCCCAAGAGTTTGAGGTTGCTGTGAACTGTGATGACACAGCCCTCTACCAAGGGCGACATAATGAGACTCTGTCTCAAAAAAAAAAAAAAAAAACAAGTACCCTACTACATGTTTGCAAAGAGATTTTCATTATAACTGTTACAATTTTCCTCTTCAATCTGTTAACATAAACCACGCAAATTTTTTTCAAACTCATTTATGCTCATATTTGTCAGGTAAGTACTACATGATCATGATTTTTTAAAACTACACTGCTGCTTTGTTTGCTATAATTTATTCTTAATTTTCATATCTATTCATAAGTGAGATAAGAAAATTATAGACCACCATTATACTCTCCATGAATATACAGTCAACCCTCTATATGGGCATTTGTAGATTCAACCAACCACAAGTGGAAACTTTTTTTTGAGACAGAGCCTCAAGCTGTCACCCTGGATAGAGTGCCGTGGCACCACAGCTCACAGCAACCTCCAATTCCTGGGCTCAAGCGAGTCTCTTGCCTCCGCCTCCCAAGTAGCTGGGACCACAGGCGTCCGCCACAACGCCTGGCCATTTTTTGGTTGCAGCCGTCATTGTTGTTTGGCGGGCCCGGGCTGGATTCAA
>CAUYRH010013868.1:0-38202 GCA_963574655.1 Perodicticus potto
CAGGGTGACAGCTTGAGGCTCTGACTCAAAAAAATAAAAAAAATAAAAAAAAGATTGGATTTCTCTCAAGGTATAGCCCTTATATATTTATTTCCTTACCCTCAGGTACTATTCCTCATTATCTCTATTAAAATTTTTTCATCCTTAGAATGCACGTGAGAATCACCACCGTGCTGGTCTGGATTGCAGGTAGCAATGCTACTTTAGTAAATACCTCCTCTTCTGTACATTCTTACCATTGGTATACACTTAGACAGGTGCAGAACTAGTGAGCCATCTTGACTATATAGTTACATTCACTCCTGCCCAATGGTGCCAGATGGGGCAAAGGCACAACCAAATCTCATCAAGACCTTGGGAATTCTGACATAAGATTTAAAAATGTAGTTACAGTTACAGTTTCTTGTTTAGGGTCTACTTATTACTAACAGCTACTAACTAGCAACTACTATTTTCAGCACTTGTAGATGAGGCTCTGGTCCTAAGACCACTGCCTTAGGAAGGGACAAAAAAATGTTAAGATGATGTGAGAATAAAAGAAAAAGAAGTATAATCATATCAACATACTCCTTCCTTGGCAAGAAGTGCATCCTATTACCATCAATTGCCCATTCCTTTTCCCTGGATCCATCAGGAAAAACAGAGGCCAGTCTAGTGGGGACAATCCTTTAGGCCTACTCATGTAGCGCGCGAGCACTCTCTATGAAAGTGCTCCAGCCTTTCAGGCTTTTATGTCCCCCTGTGTTAGAAAACCCTCATTTTAATTGCTTGTTCCTCTTCCCCATCAAACTTTTACATTGATTTTACCCTTTGCTAAATCCAGAGTGTGGCCATAGAGTGAGTTCCTTGGTCTGAAGAAATGCACATTGGCTATTGACACCTGTGTAAAATTTCTGTTCTATTTTTTGTGTCTTTCTGTGTATTTGCATTATCCACTGGGTAAGTCTCTATTTCTGTCAATGCCCATTTGTAGATCTCTGGGACTACCAGCATCAGTCTCACTCAGCAGTTATGTTCAGAGCCCTCCCACCTCTGAACCTCAGAATTTGTCCCTCTGCCATCTTCAGAGTGTCTTGCAGACACACAGAACAGTTCTTACTGGTATTTTGTGTGCCAGAGGGTGCAAGAGGCACATGCCTAGATTCAGCCCACCTCCGCACTTCTGCAGTGCCCACACGCGCTCATCTCATGGCAGCCACATTAAGGGAGCACGTGTGGGTATCTATCTACTTTTTGATTCTAACTTCCTTTCAAGCATGGAACAGGGCTCTTCTGACGGGCATGGACACATTCTACTTAATGCACCTCTCACATTTCTATACAGCCATGCCCCATATGAGCATCCTTTAATTGGCTGGGTTTCCATTGCCCTTCAGTTCAATTGTATTGGCCATTACCAAATATGAGTAAAAACCCAAACACAGAAGCACAAGATCTTTTGCCACTGTGTGATGCCCTTCAGCCTACGAAGTTGATTTTTTTTTTTTTTTTTTTAACTGTGTGGATCCTTCCAAATAGGAGGTTGTCTGTTTATCTTGGAACTGTCATCCACATACCAAGCAGCTCTTTGCCGATCAGTTGAGGGCTGATTACAGGGCTCAACAGAATCCAGAAACTCCTCACAAAGTTCCAGCATTAGTCCCAGGGGAGCAAAGTGTCTCTGCCCTTGAGTATCTCTTCATCCTGTTCCCCAGGCAGCATGATTCTCTGTAAACCATTTTCCTTTTATTATGGAACTTTTCTTAACACTACTAACCTTATTAGCGTGTTCCTCTGACATTCCCCAAGACATCATGGCTATTTCTGGTTTTAAGATCATTTTATGTCCTTCAGTCATAGGGGTAACCTCAAATGCAAGGTAGTAAGTGCTCCTCGAATGAAAATTATTTAGTACAAAGGCCAAGTAGTCATGACTGAGAGGCACTCACAGCCGCTTACTGTAAACTGCAGCTTACATTCAACATAGAGCTATTAAATAGAAAATTTATTCATACGGTACTCCAGAGTCTATTTTACCCTCTGTGGGTTTAGAAAATCGTACTGGTTCCCTTTCAGTATGTCCAATGAATGTTGCTTGAAGGCAAGATTTATATGTCTTTTGTTTTACAGAACTAGGTAGGGAAAACTTTCCCCAGTCAGGTATAATATTTATTTCCATAAAACATTTAGGTAAAAAATAAATGACTTGTTTACATGAAACCTGTTTAAACATTCCAGTTTTCATAATCTCCTAAACATTTTTAAGGCCTAGTCCCAGGAACTTTCCCATCCTCAGACCATTTTGCCCTCTCTTTGCAAAAAGTTTTGGGTCTTCAGCCATGGGGGAGCCGAGGGAATCCAGTTTGTCTGTCAAACTTTGCCTTTCAGTTTACCTGACTATTGCTCCAGGCAATTTCAAGTCAGAGTCTTCATTGTAATCACTGAAATCAACTTTTAGATTTCTCCCAGTTAGGGTAAATACAGCAAACTTGTTTGGAACCCCTTAATGTTTGGGGACCAGTAGGGAATCCCTTTAGTCCCCCCACCTTCACCAGAGTTATATGATATATGAAGTCTTTGATTTTAACACCATCAGTTTTCACTTTATTCTTCCCATTTCCTTATTAAATTGTGGATTAATATAAGTGTATGTAATGATTACATACATTGTTTACATTTGTGAGGTAAGGTCCCAGTTATAGCTGAGTCCTTCACCCAGGAGTTGTGTGATAGTTGTACGATGCCTTCCATCGTACTAGATAACTGGGACATGACTGAGCCCCTCCCTTTCTCTATCCTCCCCTCTACTTGAATTTAATTGTGTTTTTCTCTCATGTAAACCTGTAGTAGTACATCTACTAGTTTCAGATTATCAACTATAGTATTGCATACTTGTGATACTTTCTTTTAGATTCTTGAGATATTTTACTAAGGAGAATTTTTTTTTTTATTAATTCCATCTGGGTAAATACAATGCATGCAGTCATCATCTTTTGGGGGCTGAATGGTATTCCATGATATACAATTTATTAATTAATTAATGGGTGTTGGACACTTGAGTTGTTTCCACATCTTTGTAATTGTGAATTGAGTTGCTATAAACATTTGAGTTCAAATGTCCTCATGATAAAATATTTCTTCTGGTTAAATACCTAGTAGTGAAATTGGAGAATCAAATGGAAGGTCTACTTTTAGCTTTTTGAGGATTCTCCATACTTCTTTCCAAAATGGTTGTACTAGACTACACTCCCACCGATAGGGTATTAGTGTTCCATTCTCTCCACACCCACACCAGCATCTACAGCTTTGGGAGTTTGTGATGTGGGCTATTCTCACCGGGGCTTGGTGAAATTTCAAAGTGGTTTTGATTTGCATTTCCCTGATGATTAAGGATGATGAGCATTTGTTCACATATTTGTTGATCATTCATGTGTCTTCTTAGGAGAAGTTTTATTCGTGTTTCTTGCCCAGTGATTAGTTGGGTTGATTGCTCTTTTCTTGTTGATCTGCTTGAGTTCTTTGTAGATTCTGGTTTTAGCCCTTTGTCAGTTTCACAACATGAAAATGTCTTCCCCCATTCTGAAGGCTGTCTGTTTGCTTTTGTGTCTTTAGCTGTTCAGAAGCTTTTTAGCTTGATCATGTCCCATTTATTTATTTTCATTGCTGCTGATGGGGTCTTTTTCATAAAATATTGCCCCAGGATGATATCATTAAGAGCTTCTTTTTCAAGGTTTCTTCTAGAGTTTTTATAGTTTTGTGTCTTACATTTAAAAGTCTTATCCAGTATTTTAATTATCATCGAAACATCCCCACCTTGATAAGGTTAAGTGGTTAAGGTTAAGTGGTCAAGTACCTTGACTCTTCCTGCTTTGTTTCCTCTAAGTTTCACTTTTATCAGTTTTTTTTATTCGCCTTATTTTTAATAATTATTTACAGATTTCTACCTCCTAGATGAGTACTTTGACTCTCCCTTTTGCCTGATGTTTTACTACCTGTTTACTCTGAGAACAATGAGGGAAAGCTGAGATAGTAAATGTGATAAGGCTCCTTTACTTTTACTCCTGTTTTACAGCAGCAAGATTCTTTGAGACATCCATATTTAAAGCATGCCCTTAACCACAGCATTTACCATTGCCTAGGTAACTGGCATATTTAGCCAGTGAATATCCCAGTCATCATAAAGTCAGTTTCACATGACCTGTATATAAAGTATATTAGCTGCTCCACTGGCCTGCATCGTGGGAGTCAGACAGTTCCTCTTCTCATAGCAAACAGTCTTTAAAGTTGCTTTTACCCATAGCAGCTGGCTAGCCATTTCCTCACCAATAATCTCTTGAGTGTCTGGATCACATATAACTATCTGTGATTGTTCCACAGTGGGCTGTGGGTACTGCAAAATCCAGATATGCTCTTCCACTTTGCAGCATCTAAAACCGAAGATAATGCTGCTCAATTACTTTCTATCACAATCTATTTTGGTAAAAGCTCCCCAGGAAGCTGATGAGTCTGACTAGACAAAATGGAGCACTCTCCAGTTTCAGTAGTTTTGCCCTTGCCCCACCACAACTACCTTTTTGGTAACAGCAGGTCTTAGAGGCACTTTCTGCTGCTCCTTAAGAATTTTTCCCCTTGGGATTCTCTTTCAAATTATTACACTTTCTCTCAATACTCAGGAATGTTTTTCCAACTATCCCAGGTGTAAGTAGCAAAGTTACATCTGCCTAGAAGTAAACTATATAGACAGGCACTGATCTTGTAAAGATAAAGTAGAAAAACACAAAGGTGGTTTTCTTTTCATTGGTCAATAAAGAAATTTAGAAAGATACAGGTGAAAGTTGGAAAATACATTCATGAGTATGGACAGAAAGTGTAATGATTAATTTAAAGTAGAAAATGTAAATGGTTTATCTGTATTTTTTAATGATATATCTTTAAATATATAAGATTATGAATAAATTAAAAAATCAACAAAATAATCAGTCACTGTAACAAGATAGAGACTAACGTGGTTGTATAATAATTAATTGAATCAAAAACTTTCTGTGTCTACAATGCTAAACTGTATCATAGAAAGATAATAATTACCCTAATTTCAAGAGAAAGTAATGACTGTATGATACAATACGTAAGATCATTTGGATTGAAAAATTCTTCATTGAAGTGTTCAGAGTCAGCCACATTATCTGTTTTTTGGTAGCCAATATGAAAATCTTTGTAAACATAGCCATTTGGACTTGGAATTCCAAGCATATCTCTGGCATTCACCTTCTTTCTCCGAGCTATGATTCCTGTTCTGGCACCCACATTTACTACATCTGTGTACCAGAAAGATAACAAGTACATATGCTTTCTATATTTGCTTTTTACACTGTCTAGTTTTCAGGCCTGCGAATCTCTGGCAACATTATATACTTATATTCTCTTTTGGTATTGATGAAAGATTTTTATGTTGTTACTTGTTTGTCAAAGGACTTGTGTCTCTCTTTTACCTCTCAGCTGTTACTACTTTGGTTTCAGTCCCCTCCTTGGCTCAACCTAAAGGAGGGGCTAGTTGACACTGTAGAAAATAAGAAAAACAAAAACAAAGAATTACAAAAAACAAAGGAAAACCAAAACCTTCAAAATATGACTACTTGGAAAATGTGTCTTATGTACATTTAAGTAATTAAAATTTTGACCAAAGTATCATTGAATTTAAATTGATTATGAGTGTTAAACATTAATAAACTGTGTTAAACATTGAGTTTTTAAATTACATTTATAATATTTTAGGTTGAATACATTCTATTTGTGTAAATAGACCCTTCTGAGTCTATTATATTTATTTGAGACTAGAATCCATGGTCTCAACTATTTTTCTACGCTTTCCTTCTAAATTTTCGTATATAGGTTATCTTTTACATATGCTGCAGATATTAAGGAAATGTTAACTAAAAAAAAATAAATTCATAATTTGGATGGAGGGTTTTATTTCTAAAAAATGATTGCAGCCTGCCAGTGGCCATTCTAGTAGGCTGGAAAGCAGACCCCCCGGCCAGAGGCCAAGAACACATCCTTCAAGTAAGGGACAATGGAAACAGGAATGTATGCTGAGTGAGATGGCACAGTATACATATGGAACAAGCTCTGAAAAGTCATGAACGTTTGTGCAAAGAGATGCAAGTGCATGTGCAGTCATACTTCATAGCCTTATTCTTTAATTTGAAGGTGAATCATCTTTATAAGATCCATGTTTGTAGGGAGAATGGGGACCAAGGGGCCCATTCTTGGAAAGGGAAAACACCCCCAGAAAAGGGAAAAAATAGAGAAATAAGCCAAGCAAAGCAGAATAAAAACAATTTGGCTAGTTTACTTTTACAATAATAGTTGAATTACTTGTCTTTTACAGGCACTCTCTGAAGAACAATGGACTTAGCAGAAGGTGTGCAAGTCCTGGGAAGGCCCATTAACCAGGTGACCCTTGACTAGTCAACAGTCAACAACCTTCCAGAAGCAAATGTGCTTTGTGGGAATTTGTGTAATGTCCAAGGCAGAGATCAAGGGAACAGCTGGAGCCCTGAGATATGGGCAAGAGGGCTTGTATCCTAACCACAGAGGGAAATGCCTCTAGGTGGAAAGATGGGGAAAATTCCTCTTTTCCAGCAGTTCTTCCTAGGAGACTGACACCACCATGTCTGCTCCTCAGAGAAATTAGAGAGGTTTAACCTCCCCCAAGGAATCTGTGTGCATGACCACAGACAGGAGGCTGCCCCCAAGCAAGGCTCAGGTTCCAGATTTCTCAAGGCTGCCCAGACCCTTAAAGTTAATGATTATAGGTAGAATATGAAGTAATATGCTTACTCACAGAAATTGCTGACATTTTGTTCCCTTCCTTGGCTCACCTTCTCAGGTAAATGAGAAAACAGCCTTCGATAAAAGCTGGTGGAACAAGCACTTACAGCCACGTGCTGAAGCCCCACATGCTAGCAGTGGGCCCCATGCTCACTCCGTAAAACTCTATTCTGTGTGTCCCATTTCTTTACCTCTTACCACTGGTTCTTTCATTTTCCCCAGTCATCACCACCATTTCCACATGTCTTGAAGGACCCTCCACTCAAGACAGGAGTGACACTTGTTTATAATATGGCAGCCCTCTGGTTTCAAAAGGTGAAACAAGGATGTAAAAACCTTCTCTGGAAGCACTTTATAAACTGGCTAACCCACTCTGTTTCTCTTATTGAGAAAGAAGGTGGGCTCCATGGTGAGATTGGTTTCTATAGTCCTTATGAAAGGACTCAGAATCCTGATGGCTGTGAGCAAGGGAGGGTGTACATGGCATTTCCAACCTCCTACCCCATCATGACTGGGAACCCAGTTTTAAGATCTTTTTTTTCTGGAGTCCCCTTGGCCAAGAGAGCCCATTCAGTCAGCTACGGGAAGCTTTAGTTTTGTTTTGTTCGTTTTGTTTTTAGTTCACAGATAAGTTCGTCATGCCTAAATAAGAGAGTAATTATTGGGAACTGCATTGATTATAACATCAGGGGACCACTATCCTCTTATAGCATGTGAGTCAATACTTTCTGGACAGCTATCTCAATTTCTACACCTCTCATATAGTGAGAAGGAACATTGGAAGGTGAATCACCTCAATATTAAGAGTACTTTCTCTGCGGAATGTTTTCCCATAGATAATCCGATGCCTGGCCGCCTCTCAGCCGTCTTTTCTCATTTCAGATGTGCTCACTTGATCTAAAGCACTTCATGATCCAGAGCAATCTTGGCTCTGCTATGGTTATGTTGTTTTTTATTCAGAATCCTGGTTATAAGTTCCAAAGAACTTTCTGTCATTTCCAAACACTCAATTTATTTGTTGGCTTGTTTGTTCGTTAGTACTATCAGGAGGATGCACATCCACTATATGAGGAGCCATATCTATCCTATTTATATTTTTGTCTCAAAACACCACATAGGTCTTAAATAATAAGGCATTATGAAATGCTTGTGAATAAAGGCATAAGGGTATTGCAGTTCATTAAAATATAGAGACAACGCTTATTTAAAATGTTTCATTGAGATACAAGAAATTCAATGTGTACAGACACAGAGATAAGGTGGTCTTGAGTGTGTTTGAAGAACAAAGAGAAGGTTAGAGATTTTATTAGAAAGGTAGAAGTGTTACATAGTTTTCAAGTATGTTCATTGGCATTAGTAAAGTTTGGAAGCTGGCAAATTCTGATTGGTAAGTGTTGGTAATTGGTAAAACTATACTTTAAATTGCAGCAGGTTGTTTCAGAGGCTATTATCTAATGTCAAGTTACAGCAGGCAGTCTCAGCAGTCAGGCTGCAGAGAATTACATTCTCGGAGCAGTATTATTTACCCTCATTGCTTTTCCTCTTTGGTATCTTGACATTTTAGTTGAGTATGACAGGAATTACTCAATTTTATCTTCCCAAACAAATAAAAGGGAAAGCATAGATCTTATTCTCAAAATATCTATAGAGAAATACACATATATGAAAATGCATCATATTCCCTATTTCAAATTAAAGAATACCATTATATCAAGCTCTAATAATTAAAAAAAACACACACATAATAGAAAAAGTAAACAGTGGATATATTAGCTAGTAACTTATTTTCCGAAAAATAGTTTTTGAAAGTAACCCGTTTTAATACCAAGAAAGTTCATGTACTTTTTTGTTCTAATTTTACATTTGTCTGTAAAGATCACAATGCATTTGTCTTTTCAGAAGCTCTCTGATTTTGGAATGTCAAAAATGATCTTTTCTTAGAATCCAAATTCTAAAGGTATACTGTGGGTAAAATTTTCACATTTAAAGAAGAAAGATACCAATTTATGCCTTTAACACAGATACTATTTTCTGAATATCTTTAAATCAAACATTTTAGCTACATATGATTGCACTAAGAGGTAAGATAAGGACAAAATGTAGTATATTTGTGTTCAGGCTGCTAAATAAACACAAATTATGAAAGTAACTGGAATAAAATATCTGAATTTTCTGGTGGTTGAGTTAGTAGTAATTTTTTTGTGAAATATAATGGATTCTAAACCAATAAAATGAAGCTAATATAAACTAAATATTTTGAAAACCCTTTAGAAATTCCCTGCTAGTTCATATAATTAAAAAAATGGGTTCCATATTTTTAAGCACATCACATTTCTGTATACATAAAAATACAATATTTAAATATATATATATTATATATAATATATATATATATTAGCTTATGTGATATATGGACACATAAACACGTACACACACATATATGTTTGTACATATGTGTGACCAGAAATGTAATTGATTATTTAAAGAAAAGAATGGTATACTCCAGTTAATAAATAGATTTACATTGTACATTTAATAAGAAAAATTACATATAAGTCTTTTCTATAAAGATCTCAGAACAAACATTATAACCTATAAATATGTACATTATTTTTCAAAAGTTAGTAACATGAAAATTGTAGCTTTTGCTCAAAGATTTCAGCCCTGAGGAACATTACGTTCTTGGCATTGGGTTTTGTTTTATATAATCTTTCTTATAGAGCTAAAGACTGATCCCCAGAAACATTCTGAAAGACTATTTTATGTTATTTATGTAATTGGTAATCTAGAGAATTCAACTTCTAAACAGTAAAATTTCCACTTGTGATGTCTACTGAATACCAAATGGCCTAGAAATTATTCAAGACAAATGGATTTTTTTATAATTAATATTTAAAGTATCTAAGCTTTCAAAATTAAATCCCTATTATCTCATATATTTATATATCCACACTTTATCATGAACTAAAACATCATATCTCAGTTCTTAATTGTAAGTCATCATTTTTCTATACATTCTTGGTTTAGACAAATATTCTTAAATGACTTTTCCTAATAGTAATGCTAACCTATCCGTAGAATATTTTCTAGGTGACAGCCAAAATATTGATGTTATAACTGCCTCCACTAATATGACTTAAAATTCTACAAAAGCCTCACTTAATTTATAGAAGATCCTTCGACTTCCATTAAATCTTACTGTTAACAACCTTGAGATCCATCCTTTTTTTTTGTAAGAGCATCAACATTTATCAATAAAGTTAAATTAAAATGTCTGATATAGATAAATTAGAATATTAAAACTTAAACCTTTCATCTTAGTGATACATTCTATCAGGAGAACAATAATCATAAAAAAATTTCTAATGGAAAATATTTTTCGACAGTAATTCTTTTGTTCAAAGTTAATACATTAAGATCAAATACATTTGCAAGATAATGAGATTATTTTACATCTTTCCAATTTTGTGAGTTATGAACTAACTAGAAAATAATCAGTGAATAGGGATAGTAAGTCCTCATTTTAACACCATCGATGGGTTCTCGAAAACTTGACTGTAAGTAAAATGACATATGGTAAACACTGTTTTCATTAATGTTCCAAATAAATGGCCCTGAAGATATTACCGGAATATGTTGTTTTGCTTGAAATTGCAATTTCCAAGAACCTGTTAATGAGGTTAAGTTAGGATTTAACTGTATTTCATTTATATAATAATATGATAAAATTAAAAATGTCTACAATGATGTTGCAGTAATGTTTGCTTAACTTTTGCTTGTTAAGGTGTAAAAATTATTGTAGTTGAAATGGGAAACAAAAAAATAATCATTTAATTTGTATATGAGAGCTGATGTTTATAATTACATTACATTGATGTATATAATTACCTTAACATTTTGATGTAATTCTTTTCAGTGACTGTGTATATTCATATGATTATAGTATAATATTTTGTTACATTCATTATCCATTTTATTGGCTCCAAACTAGTGTGGTAGATATAATTCTAAGATTGCCTTTAAGACTCCCCCCTTCCTGGGAATGCTCCCTGTATAATTGACGAGCTGGTTATACTAGTGAATAAGTAATGTTATACCACACAATGACTTTAAGAAAGGGAGATTATCCTGAATATATCTAATCTAGTCAAGCAAACCTTTAAAAATAACTCTCCCTTCCTAGAGAAGACCCTCAAAGCATGAGATGAGAGTTCACAAGAAGAAAATGGCCTTCCAGATTGCCGGCCTGGAAGATGGAGGCGACATATGACAAAGAACAGGGGCAACCTGAGCAGTCAAGGATGACCTCCAGGGGCCACCCAGCAAACAAATGGAAATCTCTATCCTACAACAGCAAAGACTGAATTTACCAATTTGAATGAGCTTGGAAGAGAATGCTTTCCCTGAGTTTTCAAAAATAAAAGCCAGCTGACAATTTAATTTCATCCTTCTAAGAACCCAGTTGTGTTCTGCCTCAGCCTGATAGAACTGTGTCCTAATAAACGGATATTGTTTTAAATTACTAAGTTTGTGGAAATTTGTTACACAGCAATAGAAAACTAATGTAACTAGTATTTTCAGGCCCATCTGAAATTCCATCAGTTTATTATATAAAAGAAAGAAAATAGTAAAGATAACATAAATTAATGAAACAGAATACAAACACAAAAGTTGATTCTTTGAAAAGATTAATCAAATTGGTGAAGCCCTAATAAGAATCACAATTAATAACACATCTGGGTTTTTCTACCTGTTGACCAATTTTCTTTTGTTAAATAGCTAGTAAAATGTTTGTTTCTAGTGGCTCATTCTTTGCCAATTTGTGGGATCATATGTTTTGTTGCTTTAATTTTTAAATTTTCAAATTTTTACTGGCTTTGTGATTTTGTATGTTTTTAATATCTAAAAATGTCTCATATGAAATTTAAAAGGGTGCACAATGCAGATGTTGATCATAGAGTTCTACAGAGTTACTCAGTTTTTATGTTTGCTAAAAATTAGGTTTTTCAGGTTCCAAGTGAGTGTGGACAAACAGAAATTGGATGTAAGTGTTTGGATCTCACGAAGGAGTCACCTTTAAACAATAACTTATAAATGAAAATAATATTCTTAGAGATAAAATTGATGGTATATGGAAATCTAGGTAATGTCATAGTAAAGAAATAGGCATAGAAAACAGAGTCTGTAACAAGACATGCTAAAACCAATGTGTTTCTTCATATCTTCACACAATTTCTTTAATTTTCCTCAGGAAAATTTTATTGCATCATTCCTTGTAAGCAAGACATGAGTGTATTAAATTAATAATAAATAATCCACATATTATATTTCTATTATGCATAGAATAATTTTTATTTTATTTCTTTTTTTATTAAATCATAGCTGTGTACATTAATGTAATCATGGGGTACAAAGTGCTGGTTTTATAAACAATTTGAAATATTTTCATTGAACTGGTTAACACAGGTTTCATGGCAATTTCTTGGTTATTGTGTTCAGACATTTATATTCTACATTTAGTAAGTTTCACCTGTACCCTTCTAAGATGTACCGTAGGTGTTGACCCACCAATTACTCTCCCTCCACTCATCTTCCCTTCCCCCCTCCTTTGTCCCTTTCCCCATATTCTTGTGCTATAATTGGGTTATAGCCTTCATATGAAAGCTAAAATTAGTTTCATAGCAGGGCTGAATACATTGGATACTTTTTGTTCCATTCTTGAGACACTTTGCTAAGAAGAATATTTTCCAGCTCCATCCATGTAAACATGAAAGAGGTAAAGTCTCCATCTTTCTTTAAGGCTGCATAGTATTCCATGATGTACATATACCACAATTTTTAATCCATTTGTGGGTTGATGGGCACTTGGGCTTTTTCCATGACTTAGCAATTACGAATTGGGCTGCAATAAACATTCTGGTACAGATATCTTTGTTATAATGTGGTTTTTGGTTTTCTGGGTATATACCTAGTAGAGGAATTATAGGATTGAATGGCACTTCTATTTTTAGATCTCTAAGTATTCTCCAAACATCTTTCCAAAAAGAATGTACTAGTTTGCATTCCCACCAGCAATGTAGAAGTATTCCTTTTTCTCCACACCACACCAACATCTCTGGTTTGGGGATTTTGTGATGTGGACTAACCTTACTAGAGTTATAAGATATTTCAAAGTAGTTTTGATTTGCATTTCTCTGATGATTAGGGATGATGAGCATTTTTTCATGTCTCTGTAGGCCATGTGCCTGCTTCTTCAGAGAAGTTTCTCTCCAGGTCCCTTGCCCAACCCTGAGATGGGATCACTTGTTCTTTTCTTGCTAATACATTTGAGTTCTCTGTGGATTCTGGTTATTAAACCTTTGTTGGAGACATAACCTGCAAATATCTTCTCCTGTTCTGAGGGCTGTCTGCTTGCTTTAATAACTGTGTTCTTGGCTGTGAAGAAGCTTTTTAGTTTGAACGTGTCCAAGCTTATTATTTTTGATATATATATGCATGTTATTATCCATGTTAATGAATTGCTTATTACAGTTATATTTTGGGTTAAATTTCAGGGAACACATAAATAGACAAAACTTTACCCCTAATATATATTTTCTTTTCCTTTTTTTAGTACAGTAATATATTTGAAAAATGTTATTTTATGACTTAAAATTTATTGTATACTAGAACAGTAATAATATTGGAAACTTGTTTATTTGATGGATAGATGTATTGTACCAACTGCAGTATTTTTATTTTTTCCTATGAACAACTCTATTCTTTGAATCTGGATCTTCTGTATCTGGATTAATTAATTTCAAATTTTGTCATATTCTTCCTTGGCCTGGTAAGAAGATGATCATGTTGTTATATATTCCAGTCAATAAATACCACTTTTTCCTATTTTATATGACCACATTTTAAATTTCTTGTAATCAAATTAGTGAGAAGTTTGCATAGATAATTTAGAATCACTCTCTCTTACTACTGCATAAGCCAGAAGTGAACAATTATTATTTTGAGTTTGTGCCTATAGATTACTGCCTTACATAAAAAATGGACATCTTAAATATGAAAGCTCCACAGAGAATATACGCCGCCATCTTTAAGTGGGTTAAATATGGTTGTGACATTTTCCAAGAAAGGTTTCATAAAGTAAGAATAAGGACTGTGAAAACCACTATATACATATTTATAGGTTACAGTAAAGAAGTTTTTGCAAAGCACATATTTTCTTGCTAAGCAAACATATAGAATCATCAACATCTTCACAATTTTACTTTAAGAAAATATATTTACTTATATTTTAATAAAATATTGTTTAAATTATTAGAGCAGTATATATTTGCTTAATAAATAAATGCATATTTTATAAGCATCAACATTTGGTTCTGGAGAAGTTTTAGATAACACTCTACATGCCTTTGTGAAAATAAAAGAAGAAATTTGTATAGTTATTTTCAATACATATTGTATTTTATGAATGGCTTATTCCAAAGCTTGTAAATGAGCTCTAATTATTGTTTCTTCTTTTAAATTCCCATTATAACTTACACAGTTATGTGGTAGAAATTTCTCTGACCTTCCCTATAGAAAAATAGCTTGGTAGACCAATGTTCAGTAAGAAGTCATTTTTAAAAAAGTGAATTTTCAATAACTTTTGGAAAAAATTACTTTGTAAACTTTGGAAACATAGAAACATCAAGTTTATGAAAGTTCTAATCTAGACAAAATAATTTATTGGCTGACATGTCTTTATAAGCAAAATGTTCCCTTTTTAAAATTTTATAAAAAACAAAGTCGGCACAAAAACTAGTTAATAACTATAATTTTGGTGGCATAGATAACAGTCTATAAATGGCATTGCTTGTGAAATCTACAATAAGTGCCATACCCTAAAATTACAAATTTAAAAATTAAAAATATATATATTTAAAATTAAAATACATATTATATATCAAAAACTAAATATATGTATCTTAAAAATTTAAAATATATATATTATTATATAAACCAAAACAAACATTAAAAATACAATTAGAACCTTAACTGCTAGTTTCCAGTCTGGCAGGTGAAGGGCTAGGATGTGGTCACTCTGTCCTAACAAGTCAAAACCTGAAGAAAAGTCAACAATTCTTATTTTTTCGGGGAAGTGAGATCATATAGCAAGAAAACTGCTGCTCCTAAAATTGCAGAGAGAGACAGGTGAACACAGAGAATCACAGCCTAGTAGAGGAGAATCACAATTTGCTGGAGCAGAAACCCGAGATCAGAAACCTCGATGGGAAACAGTATCGGGGAAGAAAAGCCTAAACTGTAATTGCTGGTGGCTCAGTGTGAACAAGTTTGAGAGTTCAAAACTCCAGGGGACTCATTCATATGGGGGCCTGCACACTTGGTCTTGGCCAAGTTGCCATAGCAAATTTCCAAGGGAAAATAAATTCTTCCTTCTCTAAGAGGAAGAGGGGAAAATATAAAACCTTCTTGAAATATGCCAGAGCACTCTTCCTCTTAACAATACCTACCCTCAAGACAAACTTTTACCTCAGCCTAAACCTCTGGATTTATTCCAGAGCTTAACTGACCTGGGCAAAGGGACATACCCAACTATAGCTCACTGTACCCATCCTATCTGTCCTACAGAGAATGGAAGAAGCTGCTCAGAAGCACTTGTGAAGTTCATATTGGCAAGGCACAGACAGGCTCATTAAAATATTAAGATCTAGTCTTAGGACTATAGAATGCTTCCCTTTCTATCTACACCTTGTCCAGATTATTAAAGACCTATTTACTGTAGTTTCTTTTACCCAATACATCATATTTGGCTAAAAAGAAAAAAAAAATTCCGTGGTATACTAAAGGACAAAAAACAAACGAACAAACTAACAAAGTGCCCCAAATAGCAATAACAACAAAATACAATTTCAAGAGATAAAATGAGCATCAGAACTAGACTCAGATAAGACAGGGATGCCAGACTTATTAGTTAGGAATTTAAGGCAATTATGATTAATATGCTAAGCATTCTAACAGATAAAATAGACAATATGCAAGAACAGCTGTGCAATGTAAGAACAGCAATGGCGATTCTAGGAAAGGACCAAAAATAAATGCCAGAGATTGGCACACTCTGACAGAAGAAAAGCTGCCTTTGATGAACTTATTAGTAGATGAGTCTCTGAGTTTGAGGAGATGCCAATTGAAACTTTTATAATGGAAAAGTAAAGAGAAAAAAAGGCAGACAGTATCAAAGGGAACTTGGGTCATGTATTATGAAGTCCCAAGTGCCCAGCAGACTGGCTAGCTATTGGTCAAACTCTGTGTCTTGTGCAGAATATTGGATCTACCTTGACGCTATGCATTATGGACTTTGGGTTAAGCTTATTAAATTTAAGATATCCATTGCTCAGATGAATTTTCCTCACAAAAACAACATGAGGAAGAGCCCAAACGGTAGATTTACTTTTGTAGACCTAAAGCATAAAAATTTGGGAATTCCCATAGAAAGTTTTAGAGTGAGTTAAATTTAAATATTCAGTTAAAAAAAGTTAAAGTAAGTATATCCTATGCAATGCTTGGGACACACTTATACCAAAATTATACAAATATGTCATATATATGTATAATTTTATATATATATTTTTTGTTTTTTTTTTTTAAGAGTTCAGTCTTGCTATGTCACCTAGGTTGGTCTCAAACTCCTGGCCTCAAGCATCCATCCCTCAGCTGAATCTCCCCAGTAGCTGGGATGACAGGAACACACTACCATGCATGGATAATTCTGATACATTTGCATCCATTCTTGCAAACACATTTTGTTATTTACCCTATATTAATTTACCCTTTTTATAATAACTATTCAAGATTTGGAATGAAAACAGAGCTTGAGGAAAAAGCATAGACAAAGTGCGGCACCTGTGGCTCAAGGAGTAGGGTGCTGGCCCCATATGCCAGGGGTGGCCAGTTCAAACCCAGCCCCAGCCAAAAACTGCAAAAAATAAAAAACAAAACAAAAAACATAGATAAGAACAGTGTTTAGTAGGATTTCTAAATGAAGCATCTGGCAAAGATTGGAAAGAAATATATCTCTCTCCTTTATTTAAAGTTTTACTTGAAAATACCGAGATTATTCTGATTTTTCAAGATTCAAGTTATATTGTTTTAGAGTAATTTTTCCTTTTTTGTTTAGTGGAAATGATGAACGAAAAAGAATAATTAAAACACTTGTCCAATATTTAATTGAAAAATGTCTATAATGAGAATACTTATTTGAATGTTATTTAAATTTAACATTATTATTTACCTTTTACTGCTCACCTTTTGGCAAAAAGAGTAAAAACACTGCATTAATTATGTGCTAATAAAATTGTATCTAAAAGCATATACTTATACACTAGCGAATATTAAATTGCTTGATTTAGTGATACAATATGACTTTAGAACCATCATAACAGTTACAACTCATATTAAGCACTAATGATTTCCCTACATGTTACAATGGGGCTGGTAACTCTCCCTTTCCTTAAGTTACAACCCACAGAGAATGGCTCCAACAGGATATAAGTTTTAGGTTTAAAAATCACCTATGTACATTTATTTCCAAAGAAGCAATGCGGCAAAACTGAACCAGAAGATGTTGGACAGGCCTAAGGGCAAATGACGTTCTTATTTTCCTCTTTGTTGAACTGAAGACAGCTGCACCTTTCCAGCTGACTTACTGCCCCTCCGTAGGCTGAGAAGATAGCCTCTTCGTGACCCTCTCCAGTAGCAACTCTGAGTATCTATAGAAAGGCTGGAAGATTTTAAATTTCCCTGCAAAGGTGAGGGTGCTAGCAGAACTCTATTTCAGATGAATAATCAGAGGCCAGGTTGCCATGTTTATCTTCAATGCTTTATCTTCTCAGGAACTCAGCAAACATTTCTCTACAGGATGTGAAACCCATTCCAGTCTTCCAAACACTGTGTTGTCTGATGCCTAGATCAATGACCAGAGGACACATGTTGAAATAAGATTGCAAAGAAGATGGAAAAAAACTTTCAAATTGTACTTAAGAATTGGAAAAAGCCTAATTACATTAGTACAACGAGGCAAATGGAAACTTCAGGGACTTGAATAGTTACAACAAGGACTTCTTACTCAGCATCTTGTTCTTTTCCTGTAATGGACCACGCTGATAAGATCAATCCCCAGAAATAGTTTTATTTTATATATTCTATGCTTGGTTCACTGACTGCTATATTAGGCTGAGGACAGAGGTTCATTTAAAGCACCAGCAGAGATCTAATTGTATGCAGAATCTCTCACTCTGCAAGGTCCTTGGTCTGGGAGATTCAAAGAATGAACCCTTGGACCTCAACAGTGAGGAAAAGGAGAGATTTTATTGACAGATGAAAGGGGAGGAAGAGAGAGCCTAAAGCAAGCCAAAGGGGGTTTCCCGAGTGGGCAGTCCATGTGGGCTTTCTATCTAGGGTTTTAATGTACTGCTTGCTCTATCCTGTGGGCAGTGGGTGTTTAGGGAGATGGAATTTAGGTCTGGAATATGTTACAACCATTTGGCGGGTGGACAGAAGTTAAAATTTCCCCATCCAGGAATATGGTCCCACCTGAGTGATTCTCTGCTTCGGGAGTGGCAGCCTCTTCTTTAGTGAGATACTGGTCAGGCTGGTTTTTACTTGCCTGTTGGTGTCTAGAGATGGGGTCTGGGGTGAGACTTGTCTGATCTCTGAGCTCACCCAGGTCTAGAACATGAGCGATCCCTGTCCAGCCCTGAGTGGGTACACCCAGCACCATAAATGTTAGGTAATTACTTGTAGGTAATATAAATTTCAGGAAGTATTTTCACTTGAATTTCTTTTTGGTTCTTTTTTTCCATACACTTGTAGGTTTTCTATCTTCTAGTTGTGGGATTAGAATAAATTTTCATTTGTTTTTGTGGTCCCCATATTTTGATATGTTGTCATACTTCATAAGCTTTAAATCACATATTTTCACATGTTACCTTGTTTGAAATTGAGTGTTACAACCAAAAGCATTGATTTTATTCACTTCAGAGGCAGATCTTTTTTTTTAATCATCATACAAATCATATCACTTAAATAATATATTTGACCTAAAGAAATACAGTAGTTCATATGTGGGAGCTCTCATTAGCCACCAGTGTGTTTGTTTTTCCAATCTTACTGGTATCCTGATTTATATAAAGTCCTTCCAAATTTTGTGATTCCCTCCATTTTGATACTTCCCTTCTGATGGTATTCTGTGTGCTTGTGTATGTTTCCTGTTTTTATATGCACCTTCATGGACATGGAAGACAGAACTTCTGAGAACTCTAATTATTCCTGCAATTTGCCCAGTTAACATAAGAGACATCTTTTGTTCTTTCTTTCCTAACAGCATATCGTGAGTGAAACATCAGAGTCCCCCGTTGAGCTTCTCCATGGCAGAGAAGCCAGAGAAAGAGCCCACCAATTATGTTTACACACAATGTTTTTATATGAATATCATTTTTAAGATGCTATACAAAGAGACAAACTCTTCTTCAAACATCAATAATTTCTCACGCTTCCAAAGTCAATGGGTTCCAAACTTGTAAAGATTGTCTAAAGGTTGACATAACTGATATAAAACAAAATGTTTTATCAGAATTTACTCTGTCTTTTAAAATCTTCCTAGTCCACAGCAAATAGAAAATAAGAAACTCTAACAAAAATCCTGTTATTAATGTGTTCAAATGCGTGAAATTTTAGAAGCCACCATAGTTTCTTCTAAATCCAAAAGGAAAAAGATTTTAGAACCTGTTACCTTCTTTCAAGGTAAATATGAAATATGCATGCTAACACTGTGAAGATTTACTTGAAGAATTTGTTGTAGAGTGTTTCTTTACTTCACTCTATGACAAGTTATTTATATAAAAATGCAAGTAAATTACATGTAAATATCATTTATAAAATGGCTAACCAAAGTGTACATTTTGTACAGCTGCATTTGATCTGAAGGTAAACTAAATATATAAAGAGATTGAATAAGGAAGTTGATGGAAACTGCCTCACTTTTATTTATCTCCTAATGATTAAATTTTAGACTTTAGCAGATGTACTGAGTGCAATTGGGAAAATAAGAGAGGTTGGATAACAGAAATAATGGATAAAATAAATTATTCTTTCAAATCTAGAAACTGAGATATTAATACCTCTTTTTATTTACTAAAAATTAAAAATAAATATAATTTTTGTTGTCTTATACAAAATATATTCAAGTTTGCATGCTATAGTTTATGTACAAATGAATTGACAAAACAAATCTTTATAATTATGAGTTAAATTGCATTAATATATTGCCAGTGATTATCTATGGCTTTGAAAGATGACATATCATTTTAGTTCTTATCATTGATACCTAATGCAAAATCAAGGGGAAAGTATGTTTGTTAGTATACACAAAATATATTTGGATGTATTTTACTTAGGATTATATTTTAAACATTTCTTTTCTTTTTTTTTAAATTACAGATTAATATGAGGATATGAATGATTAGGCTACATTGTTTGCATTTCTAAGGTGAAGTTCGAGTTGTTGTTGAGCTTCTCACCCAAAGGGTGTGCTGTATACCCTCACATGGTGCAGGTTAGGTAAGAGCTTACCAGGGCCCCTCCCCTCCTTTCTCCTCTGAAGTTTATTTTCTCAATGTGGATATCATCTTCAAAGGGAAAAAATAATTTTAACAGAACTGGAGAGATTTAACTTATAAATTAAAAAATAGTTTATCCATGAAGTGGATGTGGGTGGAGGAAGCTCTGCATGTTCACTATTAGCGTCTCAGTGTGTTGCCGGTCACACTAATATGTACACCATTCAGAAACCTAAATAAACGGGAAAATTGCTTTTGCAAATTGGACACCATGAGCACACACAGAGCGTGTAATTAATACAAATATTGAAGAATGTATTCATTAGGCATTTTTGTCCTATAATAAAAAAGATTATTTGCGCCCATAAAGATATTAAAGGACAACTAAGTTTAATGTAACTTTTTGTAGAGAAATGAAACTCTAGCAGTTAGATTTCATAAAACAGATAGTTTGGAATTTGTTACATTTAAAAAATATATTGCACCTAGTTTTTAAGGTAATTCCTTATCAAATTACTAACAAAATTTTCAGGGCAATACAGTAATAATATAACAATCTTTTTCATCCTTCTTCATAAATATTTCTGTTTTATTCCTAAAGATTATTTTATGACTATGTTAACTTGTCATTTGCCCTCATCTCTACCTGCTGACATGATAAGTATCATGCTTTGCAAAGAGAATTTTTAAAAATTGCATTATCATTGAATACTCCTATCTACAGATGGTTGTAGTGTGAATACATTGTCATCCCCCTCCTTGTCATACAAACTAACCCCTGCAATTGTTTGCAGCAGATGACTCTTTACGTCCTCTTTACTCTTTCTTGGCTAATGAAGATTACACTTCTGCTCACATTTCATTTGTGAAAGCAGATTACCTGGTCAGACCTCATTTTTACACACATGAGTAAAGAATCGGCATTGGATTTCCCACGTCTCCTAGTCCTAGCTAAGGGAATTGTCCTAAAGTCTTCAAAGGAAAGCGTTAACTCTTTCATCCCTCGAACATTTAATCAAAAATCTATTAGGGAAGTATGGCAACTGAACAATACTTAGGTCTCCAATCCAGGTACATGACAGAAACTTCCATTTATATAGGTATTTTACAGGGTAACTCTGTTGCAGTTTTTCTTTGGAGGGGGGCAGGTTGGGGTTTGAACCCACCACCTCCAGTATATGGGGCCGGTTCCCTACTCCTTGAGCCACAGGCATCGTTCCTACAGGGTATCTCAGTAATGATTTATATACTTCTTATAAGGTATTCCACATCTTTCCAGTAGATTTGTTACTTTGTAGTTAGATTTTTTGATATTGAGTGATTGTTTTTTTAAAGTGAATTTCCCAAATTTCTGTTGTTTATATGAAGAAATAAAATTGGTTCTGATAAAGCTTGTATCCAACAACTTTGATAAATTCACATGTTCAATCCAACAGCGTGACTACAGTTTTTGATTGTGCTTCAGTTATAATTGTAAGATCTTCAACTTTTCCTTTTCTGGCTTCTTAATTTCTTAAATTGTGTTTTTAAATTATATTTATTTATTTATTTATTTACTTATTTATTTATATTTGTGGTGGGGGGCTTTATCTTGGCCTGGGTCAACAGGAAATGATTCTAACCCTATCACTTAGTACTCCATCTTTGAAAAGAGATAGTAGTGGTAGGGAGAAGCTTATCCTGGAACTTATGGTTTAGATATAGCAAAGGGGGAGTCATTTTATATTTATATTAGGTTAAGTATTTTAACTTTATACTTCTCACTTTTTATATTGTAAAGTAATATTGGTCCACAAAAGATTTCTCAGTTTTTCTCAATTATAATATTTTATTCTTTTTAATATATTACTCATTCTCACAAGACTTTATATGTTACTTCTATAAAATACATCATTGTTCGTTAATAGAAAAATAAGCTTAAAAATCTAACTTCAAAAAAGCTATTATTTCCTGAAGTCATGAAAAACAAAAGACGCTAAAAAGAATACATTACCTTGTATCATCCTGAAAGATTTATATCCTTGCTTCTTAAACCTACTCATATAGGTCACACAAAATATTTCTATATTAAAAATGTTCCAATAGATAATATTTTTTCTATTATTCATAATATTAACCTGTCATAAATTTTTTATGCATGTATATATAATGATATTTTGACTCCACGGAGACGGGCTTTAAAGTCAAGTTCATTTTCCTTGAAATGTTGAAACCTAAAGGGACAGCACTTAATGAAAATAAAACTGACATCACCACCCCATTCCACATACCATATGTCACTGGATAGCCTCCACTCTCTGCCAATATGTAATTCAAATCAGTGACCTAGAAATAAAAGACTGCATACCCCATTACCAATCAGTCTCCTGAGCCATGCAGTCTCTACTCAGTAACGTTTTAATAAATCATTTCCGTTTATATTGATGAGCTGTTAATGCAAATTGTAAGTAAAAGGACAGTTGACTTTTATTAGCAAAGACATGAATATATAATTCGCTACACCAAAAATTCATGTGCTATGCTTAATATGATACAATATAACTATTCACCAGAGAAAAAGACGAAATACTAGCAATATTATGTAACTTCATGATTCATATTTTTACATTTTCTTCAGTGTTTTACATTGTTTCTAAACAATAGTAGATACACTAGGAATTTGGTTCCATTCTGTTATGTTTCTGTTTCTTTCCTGTTAATTAACAAGAGATAGTCCCAATGATAGAAAGAGTTTGACAACTCCTTGTTACTCTTTTCAATGCCTGTTGATTTAACCTTGTTTGGTGGAAGTCTGCATTTCTGCCTGTGTAATTCTATATCCATTTGCTAAACCTACCTGCCTTGTTACCCACAGTGTTTCACTTATTCTGGTGGTACCACTCAGAACAGCAGTGACACCATTTGACATAAGCACTTAAAGGTTTTTGAGGTTATGGGTTGCTATTGCACTAATTGTTTCTTCAAGTTTCCTCCAAATTCTACAATTCATATACATATTAGAATGATCATTCACTTCACATTCTTTTATTAATAGTTACTTCATCCATTGCAAAAAAATGCTAGAAATATAAAAATAAAACACTCAAGGCCTACTGAGTATGTTAGCAAGGGTTATTTTCCTTTTAAACATATCACTCTCATATCCCCAGTGCTATCAAAAATCAAAACCAAACATTCCTTTTAAATGTGCAGAAATGAAAATATGAACACACCTTTCTGCTCGGTTGCAGAAATCTGCTCTTCTTGTGTCAAACTCTTATGACTGAGGAAGATGAGAACACTATGGCAATGTTTCTTGAATTGGATAATTTAATTTTTTTTTTTTTTTTTTTGCAGTTTTTGGCCAGGGTTAGATTTGAACCTGCCACCCCATATGGGGCTGGTGCCCTACTCCTTTGAGCCACAGGCGCTGCCCTAATGGTTTTAATCAAAACATTTTCTTGATGAGAAAATTTCATAACTTTCCATATTACATTTTTGATAATGAGTTTTGCAATATTCATTAAAAGTTCTCAGAAATACTGTGATAAATCTTGACTTTATTATTTCTAATATTTCTCAAGCACAGAATCACTTTATTTCAGGAAAACTTACAGTAATGCATAGTATATGTAGTATACTTCTATAGACTAATAAAAGTATTAAGCTAGACATACTGCGATGAGTTTCTAGAACCCTTGACTTTTAGGGATACTGTATTTATCTCAATGTCTATTAAAATATTACATTAGCATTCATACAAACAATATAATTCCACTGAGTTTGTTTAAAATGCCAAATGGTAGGTCATAACCCCGATTTAATAAATATATATATATATATATACACACACACACACACACATATTACACATGTATATATACACACACACACACGTATATACACACATATGTGTGAAATCTCACTAAGGAACCTGGAATTGTACGTAGGCACTAAACTTTAGTTATTGGTGTGTCTTACCTGCAGCCTGTGGGCTACATAGTCATTTTGTGAGGAATTTTTGGTTTATCTGTGTGTCAGATATCACAAAAATTATAAAGAGGTCTTTTTTTTTTTCTTGTCCATCAGCTTTTGTTAGTATTTGTGCATTTAATGTGTGGCCCAAGAAGACTCTTTTTCCAATGTGGTGCAGAAAAGCCAAATGATTGGACACATCTGCTAGTAGCAAATTTGTTTCTCACAGTGGTACCAGTTAGCAATCATGAAAATACTGTACATATTCACTGAAATAGAAGAATTAAGTTGAAATAGAAGGTCATTGTGAGAGCTAGGATTTTTAGAGTTGAAGTGGATTACAGATAAACAAGGGGAGGAGGTTGAAGTGATCTGTCAATGGATCAGAGTTGACGTCATTACCAGGAATTCGTATTTAGCTCCATAGAGACACTGATAGTTGCATTTATAGGGATTTGTAAATGCACAGATTACAATAGACTCATTGTGTGGCTCTGTCAGTGAGACTCCTGTGGCTTGGCATCCCAGCAGCAGCAAGTGTATTTAGTACTCAGACCTCAGTTTCTAATCTCACTGGCAAATGAAAGGGCATAGAGCTTGTTGGAGAAATGGCTTCTTCTAGGGCAGGGCAAAGAATATATAAGATGAGAATGAAAAATCTTTCAGTGCCAGAGAGAAATGGTGTTCTTGAAATTAAAAAAAGAACAAAACTCATGATCACAGAAGAAAGTCAAAGAGAAACAGGGCCAACTAAAAGAGCTCTAAATGGCCAAATGTGAAACGATTTGAGCAGTGACATGAATCAGTATTGGATTATAACACAAAGTATAAAATAAAAATGCATGAGTTCATGATGATATAAATAACTGAATAAATAAACAAGAAAGAATACACAAATCTCTATAGAAAAATTCAAAATACTTAATGTGGATACTCAGCCCTTAGGGATGTGGAAAATAATTCCTCACCCTTTGAGTATGGGTGAGGAGAATATCAGATGGAAAGGAGGTTTAGAGAGTAAGTTTACATCGCAGAATCCTGGTAAGTGCCACTTTGGCTAAGCAAACAAGGTTAATGTCAGCAGTGAGAGGTCACGTTGATTGTATTTATACCTGATATAAAACCATGAGCATAGCACTTTACCTCTGTGGTATTCTTCCCCAAAACACATAAAACAAACAAACAAACAAAAAAACCCTGAATTTTCCTTTCCCAAGAAAGTTGATAAGGAGTAGTTAACTTTTATACAATATTTATTGGCATTTATCTTCCACCATATGGGCCATAATGAGAAATGAAAAGAAATAAAAATCAGAAGATGAAGATGTAGCCAGGAAGCCTCAGAAGCTATTTTCGAAGTAGAAGTTACGTTAAGGAGACTATGAGTGGTGATGGTGTAAGTTATCCGGAACTGCTACTCTCCTGACATTTATGTTTTACCTTATATTCTATGAAGCATAAGTTTTGGTACAAAAATGTTTTTAAAATTGCTTTTATTTTTAATTTTAAGTCTTCTTGTGCACATATTGAAAATGAAGAGATAATTGCTAGTAGTTATGAGTATTTTGACTAGAATAACAGAAGTTTGTACAATGTTAATATGCACTTTCACATTATCGTATTTGAAGACTTCATATATAACGTTAAGTTGATGCCAAAAATAGTTTAAGTCTAATTTATATCATCAGTTTGTCAAAGTTTGTACTGTTAAGGGAACATACCAAATATTATTTTCAGTGCTATTTTAAAAGTAGTTATAAAGTTCATCATTGGGGAAAAACGTGTCGTTTTATCGTGATAACACTAATTAAACTTTGGTGAAAAACGACCTATGGCAAAAGTAATCCTTCTTACTATATTAAAAAAGTCAGTATGAATTTGGTGTGATACAGGCATAATTCATGCCTTCACACAAATAAACTGTGGTAGAAGTTAGAACACTGTGTGTTCTAACTACTAAAATAGAAAACATGGGTGACAAAATGTAAACGATAATATACACTTTTATATAAATAAAGCTTGAAAGATTATATAAAGTTTTAAAAACTGAATATATATTTTTTACAAGTTTTAAATGATGTATTTTTAAATATATATTTTATGTGTAAATAAGTATTTAAATATAAATTTATATATACATATGTCCTTTCTGAAATAAAAAGTACATTTCTTATAATTAAGATGATAATAAAATAAAACTTCATGGCACTCCTGATTTGTATGATAAATAATAAGCGATTTCCTTTCAGATGACCAAATACTATAATGAATGTTCCTTTTGTCATGTTTTGTTTTTATACTGCTATTAGTGCAGATTTCCAGATTGGAGTTTAGTTCAATTCTACTATTTATCTCAGGGACTTAAATCCAGGTGGCTAAGCACGCCAGGTTTAGATTTTAACTTAAACATTGCTGGTGATTCTTTGGGTACGAACTACTACCATTCTAATTAAATAAGATTAATCACTAGCTACAGCCTTTATATTTGATTGTCTAACCATGAACTCCCCTAAATTAAATTTGCAGCACAACTCCATTCACAGTCAAATCCTTCATACTCAACTCAGCCTTCACCTCAAGTCTACCACACGATTTGGGTAGGCATCTACTAGAGAGGATTAAACATCACATAAATGAATAAAGATGCTGGGTAATGCAAGTTTAACACAGTGACATGCAAATAGCAGCTGTTCAGCAAGCATTCACAGAATTACTGAAGGGTTGAATTGGAAGCATGAACTGGAACTTGAGTAATTATTATCCTAAATAATAGGAAAGCTAGTGTTTCCAAGTATCTAACATCATTCAAAAGCAAATGTGTTCCATGTAGATACACTTTTATTTTGATGTCCATAAAAGTGTTATACAGCCTTTATGTGGTTCTCTAATATAACATTTATTACTTTGTCTATGGTTATTTACTTGGCTTCCTTTCCTGTCATTTCCTGGTTAAAATAAATTAGTAAAAGCATAAAGCACAAAATATAGCATTTATAGTGATCCTTGGATGATCACTTCTTTTTTTACACTGCATTTTCAATGAGTTTTTCACACACTTTATAAAAATATTCATATATCAAATATTTCTAATGGAATTATTCTAAGTAGAGCTACTCTCCTCTTGAGGATTATAACACTATTTGATTTAATTAAACTGATAAAATTAAAGAAAATGGTGGCATAAGCCCCAGAGTAATGTGTATTTCAGTTATGGAAACTGCCACTGGAGTGCTTGCACTTTATATTTGAAATACTTTCAGATCTTATTTTGTAATAGATTATTCAGTTATACAAAAAAAAAAAGAAAAGAATAATGACAATTTGAACAATTTTACTTGATTTAAAGTATATTTCTCTAGCAATAAATAAATTGATTTATAACCAATTTATAATTATTGTTTACTGCTTGGAGTTATTATATTAATGAATACTTAAAGGTATATACAAATTTTAAAAGTTGAGGAAAAATTTCCAAATGTTGAAGATGATGTATTTTCTTTTATTTCAACTACACCATGAAATACATCTCTGTGTAGAAGCAAAGAGATTATTAAAGGCAATTGTAGAGGACTGGACACCATGCTTGCAAAGGACAGTTACTGATTCTTATCACATTAAAAGGAAACGCTGAGAACAGGACAGTCTCCTGGCAAACCTAGAGATGTTTCCTGACTTGGGGGCAATCCCCCAAGTAACTCAGTGTTCCAGAATGAGATAAGGTCGGTCACTCACTGGTAAGCATGTGTTAAACATTGATGCTTAGTAGCCCTTCACACAGGTTGTGCAATCCTTACGCAGGCAGCCCTCCTATGTAATTACCTGAACTCTCCACACCTGTTTATGTCAATTACCTTAACTCTCCACACCCATTGTGTATAACCTTAATAAACAGCCATTGTGGAGGGGGCTCCGGGCTACGCTGCTACTAAGGTTAGCCCGCCTCCCGCAAGCTTGTACTTCAAATCCGTGTCACGCCTGGTTCCTCCCTGTGGTGACCAACACCCGGACATAGGGGTCCTGACAGGCAATGAGAAAGAACATGTAGTAGGTCTTGCTAGGTAACATATTAAGAAGTGGTGAAGTAATTGATGAGCTTCAAAAATGCCAATCACATGGACAATTTTAAAGCTTTTACTTTATTCTCTCTGCAATTTTTAGAATTCTAAATCATTGCAGGTGCTATTATTCTACTTGTGTTTATTGTTTAATTTGAGTTTTTGCTTGAATAAAGCTTGGGTATTTGAGAAAACTCACATGATCTGTGCAACTGTGAAAAAACTGTATTCTCTACAGGGGGTATGTAAAGAAGTCATAGCATTAATTTTTTCCTGAAAATAACCCATATACATTGTTCTGGATCTTCATATTATACAATCTTCCATCTACACTGTAAGCCCTGTTAAGTATACAGATTATATTCAGTATAAATCTTATTTCTAATGTCTTAAGAGAATTGTACTAGGCTACAGATATAAAGACTGGATTTTTCCAGCTTATCATCAGTATCTCACTCCCTGTGTAATATAGAAAAAGTCATTAAATTTTCAATTCTCACTTTTTTGGTATATTGAATGAGGTGGAAAAGAATAGGAGGGTGCATAAAGAGCCTGCCAAAAGTGAGAACAAAGATGACCAACCACCCTAGAAAATAACAGAGGACAAAAAACAACTGAGATTAAACTAAATATCTGTGTTTTGACATAGTTATATAATGTTATGTCTATCGATGAAACTATGGTTATGAAGTCTGTACATTATTTGCAAAACATTCATATTCTTTTTTTACTATTATCTTTTCTTACACATGCCCCTGCCATAGCCAAAGTAGAAATTTATTAACTTTGTTTTAGGAAGGAGACTATGGATCAGTTTGGAAAGTGAAACTACATATTCAGTTCTAAGCTAGAGATTGAAAACCAGATTTTTATGGTACAAATAAAGAGTGTTTGAACTGTTCTTTCCTCTCAGCTGATTAATCCGCTATAATTGAAGATCTGTCTGGTCTATCTTTATAAGCAGAGAGCAATCTTTCTCTGTTTGCATGGCTGAAGCACTTAAATCTGCCTGTTATGTAGGTCCCAGATGTGTTTTATAGATCCTGGAGTGATGAATGTGTAAGGTACTCCCACCTACAACAGAGGTAAGAAAAGACATCTGAGGCAGCTGTGTAGCTGTCACTCCAGCTTCTTGAAGACAGGAGCAATGCTTGAAGTGGTGGGCCACATGTTAGGGTAGGTAGGATGAAATTAGCATCAAGAAGTAGAAAGTAGATCAAAAGTCAAGGGAGAGATAGAAAGCTTGGGACCAGTGAGATTATAAAGCAATTATAGAGAATTTAGCAGAAAGACAAAAAGGAAAACTAGAAAAATAGATGATTGCTAGCAAATAATGGACTATTTGTCTTTAGGAATTGGGAATGATCACTATATGATTCTGAGCACACCCATTCTATAGAACAAAGTGATTGCTTTATTCTGTGCCATGAGAAAAATGACAGTTGATCATTTTTCTTTTTATTGTGTGTGTACATGTGCCTGTCTTGATTATTTGCCAAACCTATGTGAAAGCAGCATTGACATGGAATTGGTAAATGCAAATAAGGTGAGATAGGTTGGTTAGACACTAAAACTGGTAATTTGCAGCATCATCTGCTATCCAGTTCGCTAGCTAAGGTGTATCTCTCGACCTTTATTTAACCAATTGCCAAGTCTTCTACATTCTAATTTCTAAATTCCTGGAATCTATTCACTTTTTTAATTTCAAAGCAAACCAACATCATCTATCACTTAGATAACTTTTCCACCTGGTTTACTTTCTAGTAATCTTGCCCCCCTCCATTTACTTATTCTAGTTGCAGAAAATGCCTCATCCACAAATGAAAGAGCGAGTTTGACATCACTGACGGGTCACTGCTTCAGGTTGTTGTCCTTAGCATAAAAGCACATGCTTATCCACGGGTATTTACAAGGTCCACAACCACCTGCTTCATCACTCTCTTCACAGCCATTGTTCTCCAAACGTTCGCTACCAGATTGTAAACCTTCTATTAATAGATTTTTTGATATTCTGCACTTTCCCTTACCTCCCATCTTGTTCACATATTTCCTATGTATAAAACATTTTTTTTCTTTTTTTAAAGATGTGTTCTCTATAACGTTAAAATATCTATGAGGTCCTCACAGAACTCTTCCTTGGGTACTGGAATAACTTGCTTAGACAAGTTTACTCTCCCTTAGGGTTTTGTATATTCTCTTTTATAAACCCATCTGACATTTTGATGATTAAGTAGTATTTAATATCACACTTCTTCCTGAAGAATGCTAAGCTCTGTAAAGTTTGCTTATATCCTGTGTTTGAAGTATGATAAAATTTTGTTTTACTCAATGGGAAAAGATATTCACATATTTTGAATCAGACAAAAGTTTAATAACCAATCTACACAGAATTTCAATTAATCTATAAGGAAAAAACCAACAATCCCATACATCAATGGGGAAGGGAGATGAATAGAATCTTCTCTAAAGACGACAGACGAATGGCCAGTAAACACGTGAAAACTGTTCATCATCCCTAAGTATTAGAAAAATGAAAATTAAAAACACTCTGAGATATCATCTAACTCCAGTGAGAATGTCCTAAATTGCAGATGCTGGCGCATATGTGGGGAGAAAGGATAACTTTTACACTGTTGGTGGGACTGCAAACTAAAACAACCTTTTTGGAAGGAAGTATGGAAAAAGCTCAAAGAACTCAACCTAGACCTCACCTCCCATTTGATCCTGCAATCCCATTACTGGGCATCTATCCAGAAGAAAAAAAAAAAAAAACTTTTATTATGAAGACAATTGTGCTAGGCTGTTTTTCACAGCCCAATTTACAATTGCTAAAATGTGGAACCAGCCAAAATGTCCTTCAACCCAGGAATGGAGTGGTAAGCTATAGTATATGTATACCATGGAATATTACTCAGCCATCAATAAAAGGGAGATTTTGCAGCATTCATACTAACTTGGATGGAGGTGGAACACATTATTCTTAGTGCAACATGGTGAAGCATGAATCCTATGTATTCAACTTTGATATGAGGACAGTTAAGGACACAGTGGGGCATGGGGGAACGGGAGAGCAGATAGAGAGAGAAGGGGGGAGAGGGTGAGGGAAAGAAAACAAAAAACAAAAGAAAATAGTGACTAATTCTTACATAAACTGGATTCAATTTTGATCAAAGTACATTACTTAAACATTAACTTTTAATTCAACTTGTTAACATGTTTATGATATTGCATCCTCATTTATAAGTGAAATACATTTGCAATTTTCCTTTATAACAATGTCTTTTCTCTAATTTTAATATCAGGTGTATCTAGATCAAGTAGAATGATTTTGAATTATTTCTTCTTTTTCTATTGTCTATAAGATTTGGCATGATCTGTTTTTTTGAAATTATCTTTTACTTTTATTTATAAATATTAATTGTCTATTTTTTGAGATTTTGGAAAAAAATTAAGTTAATTGATGACTCCATACTGAGCCTCAGAGTTAAAGCATTGTATAATACACATACTCTTATTTAACAATGTGAATGTTACTTTCTTTGCATTATTATTATTAATATTGCTTAATATTTTGATGCAGCAATCTTCTGTTTTCTTTTCTGAATGTATTTACCTTCTTTCATTCTTTTCAAGGTTTTTGTTTCCAGTTCTTACCTTAAGCACTGTTATTGTTATTAAATTTTAAGCCTTTTTAATTCTGTGAAGGCAAAAAAATGGAAAACTAATAAACACACATATATGTAAAAATAAAAAAAATTTGTTTTAACTGGAGGTTTTTTTTTTTTTGAGAATGTGTTTTGAGACCATTAATATAGCTGTTAGAGAATACCAGAAATGCAATTGTAACACAGTAAGTTATAATAATAGTGATACATCAGGTAGTCATTGTAGTAATCCATGAACTGGACACGATAATATCCATGCACTATAGATAAGGAAACATTAAGGTAAAGAACCTCACTTCCTTGCTTATAATTATATGACTAGTTGTTAGGTTATCTGGGGTTTAAATCAAGGCAGTTGGTGACATCTTCTGCTGTGCGTAAATGTCTTTGAAGGATGCTGTGAATGAAAAAAATGTAGATAGTCGCTAGAAATAGTGATAGATAATGTAGTAGTCAGCTTGTACAAGACCCAAAGGAAGAAGGTTTGCACCATTGTATAAGTTTAGCACTACTTCCCCATTACCCTGGGAAGAGCTCAGGTTGTAGCTCACTGAATTTGTTGTTTTAAGCTGCAGAAGAAGTAAAAAAAACTGAGACATCAGGAAACCATGAAACTTAGATTCATGCCAAGGTTAATGTGTCTTCGTGAACAATGTTCTTTGCTTAATAACATATTTTTCCCCACCCAGAACATTTAAAGAAAGAGAACAAACAAATAAGAACCACTTAACACAAAAATCCTAGAGGGCAATGAAGGCTTGGTCTGACAAAAAGTCATGCTTTGGCTAAGAGCCTACAGCTCAGCGGCTAGGGTGCCAGCCACATATACCAGAGCTGGCGGTTGGAACACAGCCCCGGCCTGCCAAACAACAATGACAACTACAGCCAGCCTGTAGCCCCAGGTACTTGGGAGGCTGAGGCAAGAGAATTACTTAAGCAGAAGAGTTTGGGTAGTGTGAGCTGTGACGCGACTTGCTTCTGAAGTTCTGGTGAGTGTCTCTCTACTCAAAGTGACAGTATACGTAAATATGCAAATGTGCATCTTCTATGTTTGCTGTATTTTTAGCCTTATTTATTTTTATCAGATGTTTTCAGATGTTTAAGTAAAAGAGAAGGATCTCTGAAAGTCTTGAAGGACAACGTAATTGATGAAGTCCTTAATGAGTTAAGTTTTTATAACCATGCATTTCTGTGACACCTTATTGAAATACTCAATTAAAAGTTAATTAGGATAAATCATAGTGAGAATGGAGATAACCTTCCATCTCCTAGTACAGACCATCTTACTTCACATTAGACTTTCAAGGTGACTTGTAAAGCTGCTTCAAAATAGCAGGAATTAAATACTAAAGATGAGATCCATTATAATAATAGAAAATGAATTAAAAATATACCATTTTAAGGTTAATGTGATCAGAAATATATTTTACTAGATTATATGATAATAAAGTTTTCCTGAAAATAAGTAGAAGATGTTTGTCAGTTATGTTCCAATATTTATGTGAACAATTCATTATTAGTTTTTTTAAGGGTATCATAGATCATTCACTCACTTATACAATGAGTGCCAGCTGTGAACCATGGCAGAATCAAGACCTCTGTGCCTGACATAAAGTTGGATTTGATATTTAATTTTTAAACCTTTATTAAATTTTTTCTTGCATTTCCAAAATAATAAGTAATAATAAGTACTGCAGGAATATGACTGCCTTGAGAGACATAAATTATTTGAATTGTGTTAGGCATAACTTTAAAAATCTTTAATTGCCTGAACTTCCAGGTAAAACTCCAATATGTATTTCATTTGCTGAAATTATTATCAGCACATTTCTAAATAATTAAAAACAAGGAAAGAAATTTATCTTTGGGTGGCAGGTAATAGTACCTATACATTGAAGATACATCTTTTGTCTATTCATAAAGAGATAATAAGGCAAGTGAAAGAAAGTTAGTGGACACATGAGCAAACCTACACGTATATTTATATGCATGTGTGTGCAAAGGGTGTTTTCATGAGTGTATGTGAATGCTTCTATTCAGTACATGATAAGGAAAGTGTTGACTTAGACTGACACCCTGGTTAGGACACTTTCTCCTCCTATCTTTGTGATGTTATATAAGTTGCTTGCATTCTTTGGTCCATTTCTCTTTTCTTAAAGTAAAAGTAATAATAATTCTTATTTGAAAGATTGGTTGTGATGATTAAATGGATAACCATGTGAAAGTAAATAGAAAAATGCCTGGTACACAGTGAATACTCCCTACTTATCAGCAATTACACAGTGTATATATGACTATGGTCTGGTGGGTGGTCACATTTGTGGGGGGCAGGGAAATGAAAAGGAATATTTTTTTGTTGGTCTGAAATTCTGAAGTCTTTATTTAAGATTTTGAGAGAAAAATATCCCAAGGCATAATCCAAAGTTTTTGCCTCAAGTTATTGAATAAACTGGCTTGTCCTAAGTAGTATTTTTGTTCAGAATTGATCACCACCCAAACAGGAAGTTTTAGAAAATGGAATTACGTTTACAGCACTGATTTTACACGTTTCTGTATGTGATGATATACCGTAGTAACTGCTGCTACTTGCCCCCCACCCTACTTCATGTTCTTCTTTACTGGTTGAAAGGTATTTCCATATTAACTGAAATTTTAGTCTCACCTTCAGCTTATTATAATTCTCAATCAGTCAATTCTTCACTGAAATTCTAAGGGTTGAAAGTCTTTTTGCTCTTTAATAGCTACATTCATCTTCTTCCATTGGTATAGAATTTTTTAGCTACGCATATGGTCATCCATGATAAATATTATTTTTTCCAACCTTCCTTGCACCCAGGCATAACCATTTAACTAGTTGAAGCCAATAATATGTATGAAAATGGTTGTCTGGCATCTTGCAGTGTTTGAGAGATGCTCATGACTAACAGTAGACATACCCTTCACAGTCCTTTTCATCTCGTCCTTCCAGTTCCCTGTAAAACAGGTATGAGAGCCACAGAGTAATTAACTAAATGAAGTCTCTTATTTAAGCAAAGTGCTAGATAAAATGAAACTATATGTCTATATGTGTGTGTGTGTGTTTATACGTACAGACACATCAAAGGTTATTTTATCTAGTCTAGGAACTGATTGACCTCTTAGCCAAGGGCGTTATTATAGTGAAAAAAATAAAAATAAAAAATCGATATCAGCCTAATGCTATTTTCTCTGCCTATTGTCTCTGCTGGAATGCTTTTCTTCCAATTATTCTCATGGCTACCTCCTTTGCCTATTTAAAATTATACCTTAAGAACTTATCTTGTAGTATTTCTGATTTTCTTAATTGGTTCACTCTTTCCCTGCCCCATTGAACTTGTTAACCTTCTAAAACATTTGCGAATGTTTAATAAATGTTTAATTTATAAATGTGCCACAATTATTTTACCTACCCCATCAAGATGTAAGTTCCACCGGCTGAGAGATTGTATTTATTTCTTTTTTTCGCTGCTGTGTTGCCCATGCTCAGCAGCATATGAGACACAAGATTCAATTACTATTTTATTAAAAAGGAAGAAAATAATCCAGGTAGAGAAAAATTGCATGTATAGATGATACATTGAAAATATTTTATGAGGTCATATAAGATGTCCCAAAGGTTGCAAGACATATATACACACATATGAAAAATAGAAAATCGCAGCTACATGTACTTTTATTTACCGAATTTTCATTTCAAAATATTACAAAATATTTCTCTATGTGATATGTAAATATCAAAAATTAAAAATGTAGAATATAGAGGGGAACTTCTGTAAGCTCACCACACTAGAGATAATATGGAACCAGGCCCACTGTGCTGACATGCACATGTGGGGCACGGCCAGTCCATGAGATTTAGGCCAACTCAAGGAAGTAGTCAACTTTGGAGGTTCTACTAAAATATAATATATAATATGAGTTTGTTAACTTTCTGATAGTGACCTTTGGGGAACCCTATAGCATAGTTGTAATATGGAAAGAAAACAAAAGCAACATAAGCTAAATCACAAAGTACTGAAAATGGACAAAAAATGAAGACAGTCTAGTCAAGGTTCAGGGCTTTTAAGTAACATTAGAACCTAATGCAGGAAGGATAAGTTTTGGAATGTGGAAAAGAGAGTAACTGCCAGGTGCAGTGGCTCATGCCTGTAATCCTAGTACTTTGGGAGGCGTAGGCAGTTGGATTGCCTGAACTCACAGGTTGGAAATCAGCCTGAGCCAGAGGGAGACCCGGCCTCTAAAAATAACTGGGCATTGTGTCAGGCGCCTGTACTCCCAGCTACTTGTGAGGCTGAGACAAGAGGATCACTTGAGCCCAAGAGTTTGAGGTTGTTGTGAGCTATGCCATGGCACTCTACCAAGAGCAACAAGATTAGATTCTGTCTCAAAACAAAGAAAGAAACAAACAAACAAAAAAAAATAAAAAAATAAAAAAGCCCCAGAAGATTAACTGAATTGAAAACTATAGGATTTAATTAATAAGGATAGAATTTTAGGCAAAGAATAAATATGTATAGTGCAAAAGAAGAGTTCAATTCAACAGTGGACTGGTTGATCCCCTAGTATTATATTAATATACAGGTGTAAAGGGACTTTGTAAATAGGCCAGAGTAGAGATTCATATCAGAGAAGGGAAAATTAGAACTAACGATTTAAGTAACTCCAATTTTAAGTGATGGCAATATCTAGGGTTTGGATCAGGAATGGAGAATGTGACTGAAGTGAAGGGGAGAAGTCGAGTGAAGAAAATCAGTGAAAGGGCAGCGTTCAGGCAGCAGGAGACAGTATTTTTTGTTTACTGACAGAGCAGTATTGGTCATTGAAGGAGCTCAGACTATATTGAAGAAAATGACTGGCACAGGCAATAAACACCCATTCAATTAAATGAATAGGAATAAAAAGGTGGACCTTACTCAAACTTTGAGTGTATCATTGAAAAATATACAGAAGATATTTGAAAAGAAAAATTTCAGAGGAAAGACAGGATAAAATGAAATCCTGATAATAGTTTCACATTTTGAAGAAAATTGTTAACCACTGATGTTTATGAAAGCAAGCATAAATAAAAAGGTATTAGAACTTGTGCATACCACAGAGAGAAATTTTGGAGGCAACATGCCATGATAAACAAGAACATGAAGAATTCTTTTTTTTTAAGAACACGAAGAATTCTGAAGAGAGAAAAGTGGTCAATGGCATGAAGAAGATTAATAATTTTTACAACAGCATCATGACATGGCCATTGTCTCCACTTTTCAGAGGAAGAAACCAAGCTCCAAACGTGAAAAACAATATGCCCTGGATGGAAAAGCAAATGAATCATAGAGCACTGCTTCTTATCAATAAAAAAATTGCCAGTGGAAATATTACTGAAGTTTCTCCTTCATTATTAACTTACACTGATATTAAAAGTAAGGAAATATGAATATCTGAAAGTCATACCAAATTATTGTATGTATAATATTGTAGATATAAAGTCATTAATCATTATATAGATACAATGATAAGTAACATTCATCTAATGCTTACTTTGTACATACTTATAAACATTTTGGGTATTTTTTATCATTTATTCATCAAAACAGTCTTAAATAGGAGGTGCTGTTATCAATCTTTTATTTCAAATGAGAAAAGCAAGACTCACTATTTTCATCAAAGTGATTAACATAGACTTCCTGGCATTTTCTTAGTTATTATATGAAGAAATTTTTATTCTGCATTTAGTAAGGATCGCCTATACCCTTCTAAGATGCACCACTTCAACCTCCCCATCCCCTCCCTACCCTTGCCCCTTTCCCCTTATTCTGTTATACTTGGGTTATACCCTTCATACCACACCTATAAACTAGCTTTATAGTAGGAATGAGTAATTGGATACTTTTTCTTCCATTGTTGAGATACTTTGCTAAGAAGAATACGTTCCATCTCCATCCATGTAAACATGAAAGAGGTAAAGTCTCCATCTTTCTTTAAGGCTGCATAATATTCCATGGTATACATGTACCACAATTTATTAGTCCATTCGTGGATCGATGGGCACTGAGGTTTCTTCCATGACTTAGCAATTATGAATTGGGCTGCAATGAACAT
>CAUYRH010013869.1:0-10906 GCA_963574655.1 Perodicticus potto
GAGAGCTTCTCTCTCCCCACTTGAAATCTCTCCCTCTACCAGGAGCTTTGGTGTTTTCTGTATTCTTTTCTGTAAATCAATTCTGTCTTACCACGGAGGGGTGGGGGGGGAAATAATGTAATGAAGAATAATAAAATACATATATATAAGACATGAAAAAAAAATTTAGGTACAACTTTCTGTCAATTACGGTGCTCAAAAATTGAAATTAATATAGAATTATGGGCCAGGTAAGGTGACTCAAACCTGTAATTCTAGCACTCTGGGAGGCCAAGGCAGGAGGATCACTTGAGCCCAGGAGTCTGAGGTTGCTGTGAGGTAGGCTGATGCCACAGCACTGTAGCCTGGACAACAGAGTGAGACTGCAAAAAAAAGAAATAGAATTATGTCGTCATTCCTTGTAAGAGTATGTGTGTGGTGCTGGTTGAAGGATGTTCTGTGTGCATCACGTGTACAAAACCCTCCTATAAAATCATATAGAAACCTAACAATGGGTACCACAGAGAGGGGGACTGAAGAAGGATGACCCGTTCGGCACATGCTTTTGTTCTGCACACATTTTAATGTGCAATAAAATGAAAATAAAGGCTTGCCCTGACAATTTTTCTGACATTGATGGCACTTAAGCAGTCTTGTCAACCAGTAGACATGAATGGAATTCCTGCTTTGGACAAGGATGAAATCATGACAGGTTCACTAAGTTCAAGTTCCCTTTTAGTTTAGAGATGCCATTAACAGGTCACTACGTGAAACAGATGAGGCCGGAGAGTCGGGCGGGTGAGGTGGTCTTGTTCTGCCGCATTTTCTTACAAAAGAGGAGGCACAGGTGGCCCTGGCGCTCCGACGATGATGACCATGTAGAATGAACAGTGTTCTTGGAGAGAGGCAAGCAGGAAGCCGGCAATCCTGTCATGGTTTTTCCCTTATGCTTTTTCGTTTGTGTATTTAATCCCTTTTCAGTTTCAAATTAGCACAGTGGCAGACATTACCAACGAATATTATCCCTGTCCTGAAACAGTTGTCAACCCAAGGAAAGAAGTAGGATCAATTTTGGGGAAATACCACCCCAGCTTTGCTTCTGGAGGCTGCCAGTGCCTCTGTTAGGAGAGGTATAAAGTTCTGCTTCTGTCTCTGCCCACAGAAACCAGAGTGAAATTCCCTTCCCTTGCTTTCCTCTAGGCCAGTTCCATCCAGAAAGCGACTGGCTCTGGACAAGAAGGAGATGGAAGCAGTTACAATGTCTTTTCTGGCTGCTGGGCCCTATCCAGGTCTGCTGGTTTCACTGGGGGTGCAGGGGCTGCCAATGCCACACTGCCTCCTTAGCTCATGTCCACTTTGGCTGACTCAACCTGGCCCAGGCTTAGAGTTAGATGTTTAGTTTTGATCCCTGACTGGGCTATAATCCTTCTTATAAGGTCACCTGCTTTGCTTGAACCTTCAACCTGGTGCAGTTTATGCCTCTGGTGTGACATATGGTAAGTACAACCCCAGATCATAGAGCGAAGAAAAAGCAAGTTCTCTCCAACTTGATGAAATACCTGATTATTTTATGCTTTGCATAGAGAGAGATTTGCTTCAGGGGAACAAATAACACATAAAAACTGAAAATGGGATTGCCCTGTGAAAGGGAAAATGTCCCCTCAACCTAATTTGGGAAATGTTTCTTTTATACCCATTGTTTAGGCAAACTATACACTTAGTGAATTCAACAGATCTTTTCCTTTACCTTGTTTGGCCATCTGCTTGCTTCTTAGTTATTTAGAAAGTACTTTAAAAACATCTTCACCAGTGAGCAAAGAAACAGAAAATGACGTAAAAAAGAAGAACAACTGGTATTTTGTTTACTATTTCTTTGTCTGGTAAGAATAAAATTTTAATAAGGATTGAGTAAGAGATCTTGTGAAAATGGCAGACTAAATAAAGGCCAACAACTTCTTCACTGAAAACAACTAGAAAAGCTGCTAAAAATATTTTAGAATATTTTTTTGCAGACACTGGGGAAACTAACAACACAGTAAAGAATTATAAGACTAAAATCCAGAGACGAAAACCCAGAAGAAGGTACATCCAGCTTTAGGGCTACTGTTCTCCCAGGACACCTGCCATTTCCTAACGAGGTAACACTAAGATTGAGAATCTGAGCAAAATTTTCTGTATTTTCTTTTGCAGTTTTTGGCCAGGGCTGGGTTTGAACCCGCCACCTCCGGCATATGGGGCAGGTGCCCTATTCCTTTGAGCCACAGGCACCACCCAAGAATCTGAGCAAATATTTTTGAGGAGGGCGTATGAATAGGGGGAACCCTGGAGTGGGGGAATTCTACAGGTGGGAACCTTAGCCTCAAGGCTGTGTGGCCCTCTGGATCCAAACTTCACAGATTGAATCCCTTTATTCAAAGGGATCAAAAGTCCTCACTCAAGGATTCAGAAGGCGATGTGTGTTCCTAAGGCTGAAGGCCCCCCAGGTGTGGTGGCTCATGCCTGTAATTACCAGCACTTTGGGAGGCCGAAGCTGGAGGATTGCTTGAGGCCAGGAATTTGAGATCAGCCTGAGGAAGCGCAAGACCTCATTTCTTAAAAAAATAGAAAAATTAGCTGGGCATGGTGGTACATGCCTATAGTCCCAGCTACTCAGGGGTCTGAAGTGGGAGAATGATTTGAGTTGAGGAGTTTTAGTTTGCAATGAGCTGTGTTGAAGCCTATGCACTCTTGAGAGAGGATACCCGAGAAGGGTGAGGTCTAGGAGAACGGGTCTTCTCAAGGAGAGCACAAGGATACACTTGCAGGGTCCTCTCCATGGTGACTCAGCCCTTAAGAATTTGTAAACTTAACTTCTGGAACTTGGAAATTTCCAAGTTCTGTGAAATCCTGTAGTTCTGTAGGGGCTGGAATAGCGTCTACCGCTTGATTCAAACTGGCCAATGAGAAGGGTACCTGTGGGGTGGAACTTTTTTTTTTTTTTTTGTAGAGACAGAGTCTCATTTTATTGCCCTCGGTAGAGTGCTGTGGCATCACACAGCTCACAGCAACCTCCAATTCCTGGGCTTAGGCAATTCTCTTGACCCAGCCTCCCGAGTAGCTGTAGTAGGGACTACAGGTGCCCTCCACAACGCCCGGCTATTTTTCTGTTCTTGCAGTTTGACTGAGGCTGGATTTGAACTCGCCACCTTCGGCATATGGGGCCGGCGCCCTACTCACTGAGCCACAGGTGCTGCCCTGGGGTGGAACTTTTTGACTGTCGATAAAAAGGGAAAGATCGGCTCGGTGCCTGTGGCTCAACAGGCTAAGGCACCAACCGCCTGAGCTGGCGGGTTCGAATCCAGCCCAGGCCCGCCAAACAACAATGACCGCTGCAACCAAAAAATGGCCGGGTGTTGTGGCGGGCGCCTGTGGTCCCAGCTACTTGGGAGGCGGAGGCAGGAGACTCGCTTGAGCCCAGGAATTGGAGGTTGCTATGAGCCGTGATGCCATAGCACTCTATCCAGGGTGACAGCTTGAGGCTCTGTCTCAAAAAAAAAAAAAAAAGAAGAAGAAGAGGAAAGAGAATAGGGGTGAGACAATGTTTGAAGAAGTAATGATTGAGAATTTTCCAAAATTGATGAAAAAATACCAAACAGCTCTAGAAACCCAAAGTAGGATAAAGAAAAACCCTGGGCAGTGCCCATAGCTCAATGGGCAGGGTGCCAACCATATACACCAAGGCTGGCGGGTTCAAGCCTGGCTTTGGCCAGCTAAAGCAACAATGATAATTGCAACAAAAAAATAGCCAGGTGTTTTAGCAGGTGCCTATGGTCCCAACTACTTGGGAGGCTGAGGTAAGAGAATCGTTTAAGCCCAAGAGTCTGAGGTTGCTGTGAGGTGTGACGTCAAGGCACTCTACCAAGGGTGACATAATGAGACTCTGTCTCAAAAAAAAAAAAACAACAACCCACTTAGATGGATCAGAATAGAACTTCTGAAAACCAAAGACAAGGAGAAAAATATTAAATGTAAAAAAAATGACTTTCAAAAAAACAATAAGATTGACAGTGGAATTCTTTTTTTTTTTTTGTAGAGACAGAGTTTCACTTCAACGCCCTCGGTAGAGTGCCATGGCGTCACACAGCTCACAGCAACCTCCAACTCCTGGCGATTTTTTTGCCTCAGCCTCCTAGGTAGTTGGGACTACAGGTGCCCGCCACAACGCCTGGCCTTTTTTTTGTTTTGCAGTTCGGGTGAGGCTGGGTTTGAACTTGCCACCTATGGCATATGGGGCCAGCGCCCTACTCGCTGAGCCACAAGCGCCACCCTGACAGTGGAATTCTTAATTTTTTTTTCTTTTTCTTTTTTTGAGACAGAGTCTCAAGCTGTCGCCCTGGGTAGAGTGCCATGGCATCACAGCTCACAGAAACCTCGAACTCTTGGGCCTAAGCAATTCTCTCCCCTCATCTCCCCAGTTGCTGGGAGTATAGGCACCTGCCACAACGCCTAGCTATTTTTGTTGTTACAGTTATCTTTTTTTTTTACTTTTATTTTTTATCTTTTTAGAGACAAAGTCTCACTTTGTAGACCTTGGTAGACTGCCGTGGCATCACAGCTCACAACAACCTCAAACTCTTGGGCTTAAGCAATTCTCTTGCCTCAGCCTCCCAAGTAGCTGGGACTACAGGCGCTCCCTACAACACCCAGCTATTTTTTGTTGCAGTTTGGCAGTGGCCAGGTTTGAACCTGCAACCCTCGGTATGTGGGGCTGGTGCCCTACCCAATGAGCCACAGGCTCTGCCCTGTTGTTGCAGTTATTATTGTTGTTTAGCTGGCCCAGGCCGGGTTTGAACCCACCAGCTCTGGTGTATGTGGCGAGCGCCCTACCCACTGAGCTACAGGTGCCGCTGGAATTCTCAATAGTGGGCTTGCCTCTACACTCAGCTACTCATGAGGCTGAGGCAGAAAAATCGCGTGAGGCCAGTAGTTTGAGGTTGCTGCAAGCGAGGCAGATGCCTTGGCACTCTGGCCTGGGCTATAAAGCAACACCCGCCAAAAAGGAAAGGAGGAAGGAAGGGAGGGAGGAAAGAAAAGAAAGTAAGGATCAACCATTAACCAGGTATTTTGACACACACCTGTGGTCCTAGCTACTCCAGATACTGAGGCAGAAGGATCACGTGAGCCCAGGAGTTTGAGGTTGCTGTGAACTATGATGATACTACTGCATTCCAGCCTGTGAGACAGAGCTAGACCCTATCTCAAAAAAATAAAATAAAAAAGCAGTCATTATTCACTCATTCAACCACTTTGTGTTATGCATTCATTATGTGCCAGACACTGTTAGACAACGGGTAATGGGTGCGTAGCCACACAGAGGCACAGAGCTTCCCTCAAGACGCTCAGTCATGTGCTCAGCCTTTTGTCTGACAGCCTGATTGCACGTGACTTGCAGGACAGGCTGGCACCATTGGCAGTGGTTTCCTTAGGGAGCGCCTCAGAAGGCATTGAATTTGAAGCTCTGTGTGCTTTGGAAGGCATCTTTCAGAGCATGTGATACTCTCCCCTCTACCTTCCGCAGCACTCGAGAATTACCAATGTATTTGGGAGAGAAGACAGAAACAATCGCATTGCACCATGGTGGGGCCACAACCACTTATCTCACCCATTCATTTAACTTTGCACTCTGAGTGCAGAGATAAATAAATCATGGTCACTGACCCTAAGATGCTTACAGGTCACGGGCAAGGTGGCTGAGAGACATCGCTAATTACAACACGGTGTCTATTGTTTAATAGTCTTTGGGAGGCAGAAAAGTCAAGAGCATGACCTCTGTAGTCAGATTCTGTAACCTCTCTGTGCTAGAGAGCGTCACAGTGTTGCCCGAAGATTAAGTGAACACGTGGAAATCCTTTAGTACAATACAGTAATGGCGAATTAGGTAACTGCTTAATAAATTGGGCTATTTGGTTCAAGTGTTAAAATCAAATTTATGTAAATTAAGGCTAGAAAAAGTACAACTTTTATAAAGGCATAGCTCAAGAAACTCAAGAACAGTAATATATTTTAAGCCACAGAAAAGGATCAAAACAGAATCAAGAAAATATCAGGAGGCTTGGCGCCCATAGTTCAAAAGGCTAGGGCACCAGCCAGATACACCAGAGCTGGCAGGTCCGAATCCAGCTGGGCCTGCCAAACAACAATGACAACTACAACTAATAAATAGCTGGGCATTGTGGCAAGTGCCTGTAGTCCCAGCTACTCAGGAGGCTGAGACAAGAGAATCTCTTAACCCAAAGTGTTTGAGGTTGCTGTGAGCTGTGATGCCATGGCACTCTACTGAGGGCAACATAGTGAAACTCTGTCTCCAAAAAAAAGAAAAGAAAATATCAGAAATCCGCCAAGTACAGTCTCTTCCTTTTCCTCTAACATTGCTGATTCATTCTTCTGTTATCCTGAAGACTGATTTTCTCTTTTCCAGCCACAAGGCCAGCTGTGGCCACTCTTGAATTTATGACGTATGGTCCAGCCATCCGCAGGAATGGGGTGACAGGCTTGCAGTTGCTAGTTCTAAAATTCCTGCGTGGCTCAGTGCCTGTAGCACAGTGGTTACAGCCACATACACCAAGGCTGGTGGGTTCAAACATGGCCCTGGCCAGCTAAACAATGACAACTGCAACAACAAAAAAATAGCCAGGCATTGTGGCAGGTGCCTGTGGTCCCAGTGACTTGGGAGGCTGAGGCAAGAGACTCACTTAAACCCAGGAGTTTGGCTTGGTGCCCGTGGCTCAACGGGCTAAGGCACCAGCCATGTACACCTGAGCTGGCGGGTTTGAATCCAGCCCGGGCCGCCAAACAACGGCGGCTGCAACCAAAAAATGACCGGGCGTTGTGGTGAGCGCCTGTAGTCCCAGCTGCTTGGGAGGCGGAGGCAGGAGACTCACTTGAGCCCAGGAATTGGAGGTTGCTGTGAGCTGTGATGCCACAGCACTCTATCCAGGGTGACAGCTTGAGGCTCTGTCTCAAAAAAAAAGAAAAAAACCCAGGAGTTTGAGGTTTCTGTGAGCTGCAATGCCACAGCACACTACCGAGGGCGACATATTGAGACTCTATCTCAAAAAAAAAAAAAAAAAAAAAAAAATTAGCCAGGCGTTGTGGCGGGCACCTGTGGTCCCAGCTACTCGGGAGGCTGAGGCAAGAGAATCACCTAAGCCCAGGCGTTGGAGGTTGCTGTGAGCTGTGTGATGCCACGGCACTCCACTGAGGGCAATAAAGTGAGACTCTGTCTCTACAAAAAAAAAAAAGAAAGAAAGAAAGAGAATACTTAAGAGTCTTACTTAAATTACAGGTTCATTGCAACAGGTGATTCGTATTCTCCAAGCCCACTTCGTATAACATATGGTGACTGGCTATACAACGAAGCCATGAAACCTTCCAAACGGCTTCACTACAAGGAGACCAAGCACCCCGTTTGAAAAGACGAGCTTCTGGTGTTTTTATTTTTTATTGTGACCACTAAGAGCAGCAGCAATTATTAACGGCCACCACTTCATCAAATGTGTCTGTGCTGAGAGCATCACTCTTAGTGGCCAACCACATCGCTGAGGCTCAGAAGTCCTTCACTTTTGGTGAAGAGTTGATCCCACCTGTTGCTAGGACATTTGCCATGAACGTTCAGGAAAGGCTGCAGTTCCAAAGGTAACATGTGTTCCTCTTTTTGCTGACACCTACACAAATTGATGAAATAGCAGAGGCTATTGAGGCACCATTGTTAGAGAGGATTAGTGAGTCATAGTGGTATGTGATACCAATGGTGACAAGGCAATAATGCTGGGTTTTGTGCGATATATTTTCAGGAGGATGTGTGTGAGGACATACTATGTGCACCTGTGTTGCCAACCAACACCACGGCTGCACAGCTACTCGAGTCTTTAAATGATTCCATGCTAGGAGAACAGGCTCAGTGGCTTTGTGTTCCTATATGCGCAGACGGAGTGGCTGCCAAGATTGGACGGCTTTCTGGTTTCACTACTCAGGTCAAAGAAGTGGCTTCTGAAAGTGAGTCTATGTGCTGGGTCATCCTCACAGAAATGAAAATGTCATCTGAACCAAAACGTTTTGCAGGACATGAGTTTTTTTTTTTTTTTGAGACAGTTTCACTATGTCGCCTTTGGTAGAGTGCTGTGGCATCACAGCTCACAGCAACCTCAAACTCTTGGGCTTAAGTGATTCTCTTGCCTCAGCCTCTCAAGTAGCTGGGACTACAGGTGCCCACCATAATGCCTGGCTATTTTTTGTTGTTGCAGTTGTCATTGTTGTTTCAGCAGGCCTGGGCTGGGTTCGAGCCCTCCAGCCTCAGTGCATGTGGCCAGCGCTGTAACCACTGTGCTATGGGCACCGCTCTGCAGAATGTGATTAAAATTCTCAACCACATTAAAATACACACCCTTAACTCAAATCTGTTTAAGCAGCTCTGTGAGGACATGGACGCCAAAGACACACATCTCCTCCTGTACACAGAAGTGAGGTGGCCAGAGATTTTGAGTTACGAGAGCAGCTCCGGAGATTTCTTTTAGAAAAACACCCACTGTTGGCAGCACATCTCAGTGACCCAGAACAGGTTGCAAAACTTGCTTACTTATGTGACACTTCCAACCTGCTCAGTGAACTCAATCTGTCACTTCAGAGCAGAACAAGGATTGAGTTTGAGCCGGCAGGTAAAGTGGCTGCGTTCAAAGCCGCACTGGAATTGTGGGGGCGATGAGTGAACATTCGGAATTTTGACACATTTCGAACACTAGCAGAGACTTTGAAAGAGACTGGGTCAGGTCTTCCTTTCTCCTAGCTGGTGCAGGATCACGTATCTCAGCTTTTAAAAGAATGTGAGCATTACTTCCCAACCACAAAAGACCCCCGAACAGGGAAGGAATGGCTCCAAGGCCCATGTGTGAATAAGCCAGGTGAATCCAACTTCGCCATGCTAGAAGATCAGCTGCGTGAGATTGCAAATGACAGTGGCCTTAAAAGTATGTTTGAGACAACTTCAAATCTTCATTCATTCTGGATTAAAGTCCAGGTGAAATATCCTGAGATTTCCACAGAAGCACTGAAAAGCCTGCTGCTATTTCCAATGTCCCATCTTTGCAGAGCAGTGTCTTCTGTAGTGACAGCAACTAAAACGAGATTATAGAGTAGACTGGACATCAGCAACATACTTGGGCGTCACTGTCTCCCATCACCCCCAGATGGGACCTTCTAGTTGCAGGAAAGCAAGCTCGGGGCTCTGCATCGTGATGAGTCATATAATTATTTCCTTATACATATATATTACAATGTAATAATAATAATAATAGAAATAAAGTACACAGGAAGTATAATGTCCTTGTATCATTCCAAAACCATCTTCCCCCCTCTCTGGTCTGCAGAAAAATTGTCTTCCAATGAAACCAGTCCCCGGTGCCAAAAAGGCTGGGGGCCACTGCTCTAGCATTAGTAGAAAGACGTCGTTTGAGGTGTGGTACGTTCTTTTTCCTCCAAGCTGTTAGCAGAGCAATAGATAAGGGGGTCTGCTATTTGGTTAAGTTCCTTGAAACATATTCTCCTTACACAACGGGTCCTAACTAACTTTAAACTAGACTTCAGAGAATGGGGGATGGTCGTCCTGGGCTCGCTCCCAGCTCCCAATTCCCCAATTCGTGTGAACAGAGCCTTGGATCTGTGTAGGAGAGAGGGGGTCTGCTGGATGATGGGATGCCTGGGAGAGTGAGTGAGATGAGGGCAAAGAGGGAGGTAGTCAGGCATAGGTCCTCCAGCCACTGGGGACTCAGGGATTGGACCCCAAGGTGGAAGAGCTGTGTTCCCAAAAGTTTGCAAAACTGTGGCTGAGAGATGTAAGGCTGCAGCTTAGAACTGGGGGAGGTTCATTCTCCACGGGCACCTTCTTTTCTGAGGACTCAGTGAGATCGCCCAGGGAAGACAACTGTGCGCTCGACAGGAGCGCCAGTGGCCGAGGCCAGGGCGAACCCCTCAACAAGGAAGCTGGGCAGAGGAACCCGAGTGGGCCCATTTCTGAGAAGATCCGTGACACACCCTGGTGGATCCTGGCAATGCCTGGGGAGTCAGTGTGGGGGTATAAAAGGGGCCAAGTTTTTCATAAGCCTACAGGAACTGAGGGTCATCCTGTCTCAGGCATTCATAGCATTGCTTCTGCTACACTCTGAGGGGGTGTGGGACACTGAATTAAAAAAACATAAATTTTCTGGGCGGTGCCTGTGGTCCAGTCAGTAAGGCGCTGGCCCCACATAACAAGGGTGGCGGGTTCCAACCCAGCCCCGGCCGAACTGCAACAAAAAAATAGCCGGGCATTGTGGGGGCGCCTGCGGTCCCAGCTTCTCGGGAGGCTGAGGCAAGAAAGTCACCTAAGCCCAGGAGTTGGAGGTTGCTGTGAGCTGTGATGCCACGGCACTCTACTGAAGGTGATAAAGTGAGACTCTGTCTCAAAACATATATATGAAAAATTTCCAGACTTATTCATAAATAGATACAAATTCGAGTTATAAAAATTATACTTTTTAAAACGAGGATATTTGCTGGTGGGAATGCAAGCCAATACAACCTTTTTAGAAAGAAGTTTGGAGAATACGCAAGGAACTAAAAGTAGACCTACCATCAATCCTGCAATTCCTCTACTAGGTATATACCCACATGATCAAAAAATCATTTTACACCAAAGACATTTGCACCAGAATGTTTACTGCAGCCCAATTCATAATAGCCAAGACATGGGAACAGCCCAAGTGCCCATCGATCCATGAATGGATTAACGAATTGTGGTATATGTACGCCATGGAATACTATGCAGCCATTAAAAAAGATGGAGATTCGGGGGGGGTGGGAAATAATGTAATGAAGAACAATAAAAAACATGTATTTAAGAATAAAAAAAAAAAAA
>CAUYRH010013870.1:0-34529 GCA_963574655.1 Perodicticus potto
TACATTTAACACATTTTAGAGTTAAATTATTAATAATGGCACCTGGGAACATTTTTTCTCAATTTCTTATTTTGAAAAATTAAAAACCTATCCAAAATTTAAAGAATAGTATGATGAACAACAGTATAAACATCACTGGTATTCAGCAATTATTGACATTTTTCCACATTTAGATTCTCTTTCTCTTTCATACAACTGCACAGACGTGTACATACATATTTTTATGCACCATTGGAAAGTTATGAACATGACACTTATGTCTGAACACTGCACTGCTTGTCTTCTGAGGACAAGGACCTTCCCCTACATAATCACAACACAACAATCAAACCCTGGAAATCTACGCTCCCACGGTGGCTCCAAGGGCAGGGAGCTGGCTCCCACGGTGGCTCTAGGGGCAGGGACCTGACTGCCACAGTGGCCTCCCAGGGCAGGGGAGTCACCCACGGTGGGTCCAGGGGTGGCTTCCTGGGGTGGTTTCCAGGGCAGGGAGCTGACTCCCACGGTGGCCTCCAGGGGCAGGGAGGTGACTCCCTCGGTGGCCTTGAGACACAGCCAACACATTGTAGCCCCCTGAGAGGAGGTGCCGTCAAGGACACGGGTCTCTCTGGCTGGCCATGCTTTCTCATATTGCTGCTAGTTCCAGAGCCTTCGTTCTTGATTTTTCTACTTCAGACCTTGGGCAGAGGTTTTCTTCAGGTGCCTCTGCTTTTAACTTCTCATAGGAAGGGAAGGAAGCCCTTGAAGGCACTTTGTCCATCCTTACTCTGAGCCTCTGCCCCTTTGCTCCCTCCTCCCAATCCTGGGGTTTATTAAATGATCAAAGCTTTTCCTTCTAGGCTCCCTCAACATCCAGATGACCCCCATATCTGTGCTGATTATCCAGTGTGCCATTTCATGGGGGTAATGGAGTGGGGGTGGGAAGAATGATGTCATTTTCTTGTCTAGGATTCATGCTTATACCCTCATAATATGTGATTAATGGCTTAACTGTCATTTTTTAAAACTTCAGGTTAATATGCGGTACAAACGTTTAGATTACGTTGCATTTCTTAGGTAAAGTTCAAGTTGTAGTTGAGCCTTCCGACCAGGGAGTGTGCTGTATACCCTTATCTTAGGTGAGAGCTTACCAATCCTCCTCTGTCCCAGTCCCCCATTTGAATTTAATTGTGTTTTTCTCTTGCTGTGGGCATGCGATTGTTCATCTACCAGCTTCATATTCGTATTGAGTACATTGGATTCTTCCTATTCCATTCTTGTGATACTTTACCAAGAAGAATGTGATTCAACTCCATTTTTGGTGTGTTGCTTTAATCAGCCACTCCAACACCATGTTCTCTCTCCGGTGAATTTATCTGACAGTGTAAATTTGCCTTTTACAGATTTTTATCAGAATGAATTTCAATTTTTTTTATCAACCCTGTATAACTTTAATTTATATTTAGGTATTATCCTGCATTTGAAATGTATTATGATTCTCTTAACATTTCTTGCAATTTAAATGGTTATTCTAAAACTTCTATAAGCACCTTCATTCTTAGAGAAGTATTGTTCTGCCCTGATGTTAATGCTTTCATGTTCCCACTAATGCTTTGGTAAATAAACAAATAAACAAATCTTTTTGTTGTCACTGGGCTCTTTATAGTCTTAATTTTTCTTGCAGGATCCTTAAACAGTCATAGCCCCCCAAATTAATGGTAAGCTACATGCTCTGTGCTATACTTTGAATGTGTGTCCTGTTGGGAACTTAATTCCCAAATCAGGTTGCAATTTTATTGCCATTGTAACAGTGTTAGAAGGTGGGATCACTAAGAAGCACTTAGGCCATCAGGATCTTCCTCATGAATGGATTAATAATGTTACTGTAGGAGTGAGTTCCTTATAAATGGACAATTTTGGTTTTCATTTGTCTATCTCTTTCTCTCCCTCGCTTTACCCATTCTTCATGGGATAATTCAGCAAAAAAAAATCCTTACCAGATGGTAGTCCCTAAATCTTGAACTTCCCAGCCTCAATCCCTAAATCTTGAACTTCCCAGCCTCCAGAAAGATGAGCCAATTAATTCCTGTTTTTTATAAATTACCAGTCTGTGCCATGCTGTTATAGTAGCACAAAATGCAGTTGTAAATGCAAATTCCTCAAATATAACTGCAATTAATCAACTTTTCCAAACTTATTTTTACTGCTTGATCAGGCTAAATTGGTGAACCATGTTTAATATACATTGTAATCTATTTTTTAATGTACAACATGTTCTGATCTTTTTATAAGTATATAAAATACTGAAATTTAGTTAAAGATAATTCTGTTTTGAATCTAGATATATAGAAAATATTCTTTACAGCCTTTCAGGATAAGTGACATGTCCTGTATCTTATATATCATAAGCATTTTACTATTACTCAAATATTATCCTTACTTATGTTTCTAATATTGTGACTAGGAGTGGAAGGACCATAATATTTTAACATGATAAGTACAGTTCTCTGAAATTTATGTAGAGGAAATTAAATGGAAACAGGGGCCAAATGCTGATGCTGTTTTTAGCTCTAGAACTGTCTGGCGTTGAAGTCACTAAACCTCTGATGTCAAATTTCGTCCCCTCTAAAATGAATATCAATTAGCTTGTATAGTTTAAAATGATACATTATCTGTTGCCCTACTCAATCCCACAGTCTTGGTTTTGTTACAATTGTACTGACATTAATTTATTGGTGGACTGTGTTGGAGTTAGGGTGTAACAATAGGAAGACCATTCCCGGTAAAGGTCGTAACCTTCCCCTTTCCCACCTGTTATTACCTTCAGTGTCCTGACCCGTTGTTTACCTTTTGCCTATCAGATTTCATGACCTCAGCTAGTCCTATATCAAAAGGGCATTTGTCCTCATGGGCTCAGTCTCTTCTTTCAACAAGAACCCTCTCTCTTCCCTCACATTGCACAGAGTTAGACACCCGGGCTGGCCAAAGTGAGAGCTCACCAAAAAAGAGAAATGATATTGAGGCAGAAAGAGCTCTGGGATTAAATTTGAATGGGGCCAAATCACCGACCTCATGTTGCTACTTCTTTTACTTTCAGAAAATAGGTCTTATTTTCTTAACTGTACAATGGGGCTAGTGATACCTTTTGGTTGTCTCTGAGTGTTGGGAAGATTAAATAGTCTCCTAAAGTCCCTTGTAAATATTACAATACATGCAAACCAAGTTCATGTAATTCAGATAAGTTTCCCCATGTTAGTAATGATACTGGAATTTCAGGTTGTTGGTCTCCGCAATTCGAAGGAATCAACAGACCACAAGAATAGTGGTAAGTCAGGATTTATTTACAGGAAAGAATTACAAGTAGAGGAAAAACCAAACCTCCAGGCAAAGAGGACCCAGGAGGGGAACAAGCTCTCCTGTTCCCTCTCCGAGGTCCAGCAGAGGTCTGCGTTGGAGGGGAACAAGCTCTCCTGCTCTCTCTCTGAGGTCCAGCCTAGGTCTGCGTTGCAGAGGAACAAGCTCTCCTGTTCTCTCTCCGACGTCCTGCCGAGGTCTGCCCCTGAGCTCTCTGCTCAGCGGTTTAGTCCCAGGGAATTGTTTTGCCAGAACTTCTTAGGGCGGGGGTCTTGTCAGTTACAGCCAGCTGTCTAATGAAGACCCAGACCCTGGAAACTGACATGACATTGATCAGTCAGATGTGCACAAGGAGGAGACAGCAAGGCGCCACCCATGAAATGTACCAGCCAGAAGAGCAGGGGAAGGAGACAGCAAGGTGCCAGTGTCTTCCGCACAGATGTCTGGCCCTTCCGGCAAGCTGGTTCCTCCATTCGCCACAGCATCAGCGCCGCCAGGGTCAAGGCGGCGGTTGTAGGGCTGCCTTGTCCTGCATCAGTAAGAGGAAGGCAATAAAGACTCCACGGAAACCTCCCATCATTTGAAAAAGGTACAGGAGACTTTGCAGGGGCCTTCCAAAGACAATGCCTCTCATTTGTTGCTGAATCCAAAGGAGAGACAGGCTTGGGGAGAAGATAAACTTACTCATTGAGGGAGAGCTGTAGTTGTCATCAGTTTTGTTTATCACATATATCCATTTCTCTGGAGTTTATTTTTCTAGCAATGGTATAGTGACAAGTGACATTTGAATAGTGGCTACTCTGTTATCATGGGCTTCTGAACAGTTACAATGAGCAGAGCTCATAGGTAATGGAAGTGAAAAACAAAATGTACTTTCTCAGATTTTGAGTTTGCTTAGTGGCACTGGTCTATCTATAAAATTACAATGTTTACACTCATGTTACAAATAGAATAGTATCAGATAAGTGTGTGACATGTTACGGTCTGTGCAGCCCAGCAACACAAAATTCTAAAGACTAATGTCTATTTTCTATAATGCGAGATCCCACAGTGTGTTTGAAGGCTGGAGGCCAACTCTAACTGATCTCCGATGGCTAATATTATGTCTCTACCCAGGAGGATTCTTACTCAGGCTATATGACAAGTGTAAAGACTTTACTCAGAGAACCCTCAGGGAGAAGAGACAGTTTACAATGAGAAAAAGGACAAACAGACTTGAAGTCAAAGTCATTATTTATTCATCTGCAAAAGAAAAACTAATAAATAGTAGCCAGTTGACCTGCCTTTTGCAAGAGCCAGATTCATTAATTTATGTAATGTTATTAGGACTACTATATACCAAGAAATGTTTTGTGGAGGACAGCGGTGAGTCCCTCACACAATGATGAGTAACTTACATGAACAAAGGGTTCTGGCCTTGGGAAACCTAAGCTTTGACAGAATTCAGAATTGATACAATGTATACAGGAATGCTGTATAAATTCTAAAATGTAATCATTGTAACATTAATTGAATGTGTGCTGCTTATCATAATAAATATTTAGGACTTTGTATGAGGTAAATGCCAGTATTCTCCAGATTTCTTGCTACAGCACCGATATTTTCACAGAAAAAATCATGCTATGTACCACACAGTACAATGGGGAAAGCATGGCTATCTCTGTCCAAGGTACTGAAGAATATTGGGTTTGACTCATTTTTAACTAACCATTATCATTATACTTTTATTGCTATGCTATTTAATAATATTTTGCAGTGTACTATTTATGGAGAAAGACCTTGTAACTTATTTTTCTAGTGAGCACAGTGTTCCTCATAGGCATTTAAATAATGATAAACCACAATGAATTATTTCCTGCTTTATTGTCTAGGAATATCAGATATTATAAAATAAAATTTAAAAAATGCTATCTTTAGGTCCCTTTTGTCTTACATCTACAATATTGAAAAATATTTGAAATATAAACATTTATAGACTATGAGGATTTTGGCAATTAATTAACTGAGTGGTATATGAATAATTTATAGACAATTATTTCCTTATATATATCTGAGCTAAATCTTATGGTCCCTGCGTTATCAGGGACCAACAGGATCCCAACAAAGCTCACCATGTTATCTCTAAAACATTACATAATAATCTTCCAGGTCTCTGAAAACCAGGGAGAATCATATAAAAAGGACAAGTTGGTCTTGGCCACAAGCAATTGGGATTTAATCTTACCTAAGTCTTTTGAGGAATACACAGGATGTGTCCCATAATTCTCCACCTGTGATATCATAGGAAGAGCCAAGGATTCTTTATTTCCTTTTCCCCATTGGTTGGGAGTTTACACACACACACACACACACACACATACACACACACACACATATATATATATATATATATATTTTTTTTTTTTTTTTCTGCCAACACTTCCAGGTTGTACCTGTGTGCATGCTGATCAGGCTCCCATCTCCCTCACCATTGTTTGAGAAAAGCCCCCAGAACAGAAAGTGGATGGGTGGATGGTGGAAGTGGTAGGAACTTCTAGACGATAGACTCATCTTGAAGGGATTCTAAATCTGCACACAAGTATTCCCTAAATCTATGACCAAAATGAGGGATGTGTTCTTGAGTATGAAGTGAGCCTCATGAAATGGTGGTGTGCCAGGGAAATTGTTGAAGAAGGAAAATATTTCAAGTTCCAGAGTTGGAAATGAACAACGTAGTAAATTAGATGGTCAATGAACCTGGAGAGGAGGTGGAGGGAAATGAATGTGGAATATCATGAAACAAAAAGTACAGTCATGTTGTATAGTTTGGTATTCTGTTATCATAGCATCAGTGTTTAGAATGTGCTATAAGCGGGATTTAGTTTAGTTTAGTTTTGTTTTTTTAGACAGAGTCTCATTTTGTCACCCTTGGTAGAGTGCTGTGGCATCACAACTCACAGCAACCTCCAGTTCTTGGGCTTAGGCAATTCTCTTGCCTCAGCCTCCTGAGTAGCTGGGACTACAAGCACCTGCCACAATGCCCGGCTATTTTTTGTTGCAGTTTGGCTGGGGTTGGGTTTGAACCTGCCACCCTAGGTATATGGGTCAGTGGTGTACTCACTGAGCCACAGGCACTGCCAAGAGTGATTTATTTCTGAATCATCATCTTATAGTTTCAGTATTAACTATTGAATACATAATTTTCTGTATGTTTCTCAATTTAAAGTTCCTAAAGTAAGAGCTATACTTTCAAAACTATTTTTTCCACACACAAAAAATCATCCTGGATTGTAACTTATTCAAAAGAATATCTGGCTTTGGATCAAGCATTTTTTTGTTTCCCAATATCTGTATGGAGAAGACCCAAAGGTGGCAGGTGCAATAGTTGACATCTCTAGCGTAAATAGCGTAGGGGATTTCTGCCTTCCTTTTACCCACTAGATACTAGAAGAATGTGTTCCAAAACATTCTTATCCACTTTGCTTTGGAATGCTCAGAAACACCTGTAATCACCCATAAACCATCAGGGCAGAATCTTCATGCCCTGTAGAGAAAGTGAGGACTTGAATTGTCTAGCATTGGAAATGAGGGGAAAAAAAATATCAAAGCTATGTCATGTATAAATTAAGTAATAAGCTATCAATTTATTGATTGATAAACCTTTCATTCCGAAACCTGTATGTGGAAGCTCTGGTAATGCCCAACCAAGATCTGCTGTAGTGTAGTTGACCTGTAAGCCTAACTGCTACCCCCGTGAATCTACCCAAATGTGGGGTTGAGGACACACTTCATGCAAGTTATACTCAGGTAATGGTTGAGCAGGTGAGGACCAACAATCACGGCTATTGGAAAGAGGCCCAGCACTTCTCTAATAGGTAAATTGACTTGAGGACTCATCACTGTCCTGGCCAATCCTTTTTTTGAGCTGTATTGCGGTTCCAGAATCTTCGTACCTGATTCTTTTTCAGTTTCCTTTGCAGGTGTTAGACACCCATCATAACCTGATTTCTGTCTTCTCTGACTCTTTATCTTCTTCCTTCCCTGGCATTACTAATGACAAATCTCTTGCATATCTATTCACTCGTTGTGTTTTCTGTCTTGGAGAACCCCACTCTCACAATATCCACTTTCCTGCACACCTCACCATCACCACACATGTATCAAGAAAGAAATTCTTTCATAGGATGAGTTTCTAGTATTTTTCAAAGAGATTATGTTAAAGAATGGACCACATATTTCTATATTTTGGAATCCAGTAAAAGAAATGAAAAAAAAAATATTGATCCTCCAGTGAGACGAGTTCAACTCTTTACTATGAATAACATCAATCGTATTTAAAATTGTTTGATTGTTCTTAATTTTGAAAGTTGGATCTTGTGTTTCCAACTCTAATTCTTTGGGCTAATAGACATCGTGCTGTGTCTGGAATAAGTTCATGAAACAGAAATGAGTAACAGATGGTTTTTCAGGTATTGGAAGGACATTTGATTCAGACGTTCAAAATGAGATTCAAATTTTTGAATTGTATCCAGTTGTGCTGGAACTGGTAAATGGGAACTGGAGTGGAATATTTAATCTGATTGAGTAGATAGATAGTCCTCTGTTTTTCTTTAATAAAACCTTTTTTCCTTTTTAATACTGGTTGCTATAAAAATAGTAGGTGCCATACATGCCAAATAATGACTGTTCTTAAATTTATAGTCAAGGTTTCACAAAACAAAACCACAAAACAAAAAACATTTTAAAACTTGAAATTGGCTAGTGTACTCTTGGATAAATGTCTATTAAAATTCAATGCTGAGAATTGAGTGAAGATGTTTCATATTCAGAATTAAAAATTAGAAGTAATCTGTGAAAAAGTTGATGGAGGCAAAGAAAGAACAGTGAGTACAAAATTTTTATTAGTTTCTTTGGTTTTGGTGGCTTGTCAAAGAAATTGTATTTAGATTTCAACCTATATGAGAAAGTCTCATTTTGTCACTCAGGCTAGAATGTGGTGGTGTTATCATAGCTCACTGTAACCCTGAATTCCTGGGCTCAAAAGATCCTCCTGAGTAGCAAAGACTACAGGTGGGTGCCACCATGCCTGCCTGATTTCTTTTTATTTTATTTTTTGTATAAATGGGGTCTTGCAACATTGCCCAGGCTGGTCTTGAACCAGGGCCTTGAGCAATCCTACTGCCTCGGCTTACTGGCAGGGGTGGTAAGGGCTGGGGTGGTCAGCATGAGAGACTGCACATGACTAGATTCCAATTCATTTAAACAGGAATTAATACAGTAGTGATATTCCTCAAGTATTTTGTGATTATTACACTCATGATATTTTCATTTTTATAGATTCTTAGAAAATGTGAAGTTTGTTAAAAGTGCTTGTTATTTTTATGACATTTCAAATCATTGTTTCATTAATAGCTCTTCTCATTAATCCTAAGGGAAATCTGGCTTCAATTTATTACTTTGTTAATGTCTTTTTGAAATGATGATGTGTTCATGTTTGTGGTGTTTCAGTAAGTTAGAAATAAAATATTGCAATAAAACAATATCATTTAGAAAAACAATCCATTATGTTTATATTACTATTTCACATTGAGAACCACCCACCATTCCTAGTATTTCTGTGACTTAGTGTTGATCTATTTTGCTCTTTATAGAAGTAACCACATTTCTCATATTGTTTTCGATTTGAAAGAAGCCTACATACACACATGCACAAATTTGAGGTGATAATAAAATAAAATATCATGTAGTTTAAAGCAAAGAAAATGGTTATGGGTTTTGCTATAAGCCTAATCTAAATTAAAAATTAATTCTGCCATTTACCAACAACATAACTGAACAGATAACTCCAATATTAAAATCTTCAGTATGTAACATTCAAGATGGCTACTGGAAATTACAACAATGTGTCAAGCATTGTCACTATTTAAGCCCATGTTGACAAGAATTTTCTTCTTGATGTGGTTTCCTTTCCTACTTTCATCCCCTCTCTCCAATCAGGAATTTTTCTAATAGTAGAGTTCTTTGAAAACAGTTCATATGATTTTCAAGCTGGCTGTGAAAAAAATACCCTCCATGAAATTTAAAGAAAATTAAAGAGAAAGATTATGTAAGCTTATATATTCAACTTGAAATTAATTTTTATAAATTACAAAAATTATTTATTGAAAATTCCTTAGTACCTATTCTTTCTTCACATTACTTGATTTGATATTTCTTTAATGATGATAAACATTTCCTCAAAGCTGTACTAAATAAATCACTTTTTAACTGTTATTTTCCTTGAATTATTAAAAGTATATTTATATGTGAGCCCCTCTATTACTACAACACATGTATTACTTCTAAGCCCTTGAGCAAACAAGATTCTCTCACATTTTCACGTGTGATATGTCATGCCAAGTAGTCAGCCTGTGGAAATGCAAATCCAGCATCAGGAAAATGCTCTCTGATCCTTCATCTTTGTGAACTCTCTGAGATATTGCTGATCACACTCTCAGACTGTCATTTCAGAAGACCAAGGTAATATACAGCTAGTAATACTGTCAGCCACAGAAATACGTTTGCAGAATTTCATTTGCTGGAGTGTTACATTAAAATGCATTGCTTATACACATTAATGCAGCAGGGCTATAGTTTTCTTGGTTTTTCTTCTTCTTCATGTTTTGAAAGAACTTTTCTGTTAGAGTCAAATTGAACGGTTTTAAACATCTCTTTCTATTCTGTTTGTCGAGATACTGAACTAATTCACTGTTAACTTTCTCTAGCTCCAGCGCCTCTTCCCTGGCTTCCCATCATTGCTGTGTTGTAGCTAACACTCTGGTGTCAGCCTCAGGTACTGCAGGGAGCCTCGTTACTACTGAGTAATTGTGCAAAGTATTCTCAGATGGCTCAAGTCCTGCTCGGTTTGATGTCTCAGCTTCCTTGCACTTCAACTTTGGTTACGTCAGTTACCTTCATTTTCACCTGTTTTGTGAGTTTTTTTTTTTTATTTTACTTTTTTAATGGCTTACCTGTTAAGTAGAGACAGAAAAACCAGTCTTTTTCTCGCTCTCATGCACAATCCTTTTTGACATGTGCTGTGTGGAAGCATTTTCTCACACACCAAACAATTCTCCAGCTGACACCAGCTGGGTGTCTCTAATTCCGTTCAGTTTTGACACGGTCTACCTGGATATGTCAGGAGGTTCCATAGATTAAGGATTCGGCCACACAAGGCTACCCCCACTTCTGACACCAGTCGCAACACCAGGTTGCCACCTGCATTTCCGACCCACTGACCATAAACACGATTCCACTCTCTCCTCCCTGGACATGGAGAGATTCATAGAATTAACAGGGAAACACTTTACTTACACTTACTGGTTTATTTTATTTATTTATTTTTATTTCAGGTTAATATGCGGCTACACACAATTAGTTACATTGTGTTTGCAAGGTAAAGTCTGGACTCACCGGTTATTAATGAAAGATATAAAAAAGATATAGACGAACAACCAGATGATGAGGTGCAGGGGGTGAGGTCGGGAAGTTCCCTGAGGACAGGAGGCTCTATCCTGTGGTGGGGTGAGGGGGTGACGCCCTCCCAGGGCTTGATGTGTTCACTAATCTGGAAGTTCCCTAAGCCCCGTAGTGCAGGGATTTTATGGAAGCCTCCTCAGGTAGGCATGGTGAATTACTAACTCTATTTCTAATCCCTCTTCCTTCTCTGGAAAAGGGAAGGTGGAGCTAAAAGTTACATGATGATAATAATCACGTTTTGGTCTTTCTGGTGATGAGTCCTCATCGAGGAGCCCACCAAGAACCACCTCATTAGTAGAAAAGATTGTTCCACCGCTCAGGAAATTCAAAGCAATTTAGGAGCTTTATATCAAATGTTCCTAGCACACAAAGAATTACAAAGGTCTTGGAGTTCTGTGTCAGGAACCAGTGCGGAGACCAAATATGAAAACAAAAGATTCTCCTGGCTCCCCTGCATCTAGAAAAGAGTTTTAGAAACTATGTTCCAGAGACTGGGGCAAAGAACAACATGTACATATTTTTTATTTCTCTCCTGTGCTTATAATTCAATTGATAGTTTGTTTATCAATTTATAGTTTTCTGTATTACTTTTCTCATTTCTGGCTTTTCTTGTGTTTGTTTTGCTTATTTGTTTAAATTGATAGTTGGTACTGTATAGCATTAAATATTATTTATTTCCTTGATTTAATGTAAGTATATGTTTTGTTCTATACTTTTTAAAATAATTTTCTTACATTTATACATATATGTATGTGTATGTTATATTTCAATCAGGATTTAATTGTGACTTTTACTTCTCTCTTGAACCATTATTTCAATGACTCTTTTAAGTAATTATCTTCTTATGCGGTACCTATTTTGTCCCTTGGCGTTATGTATGCAGTTAACACAGGACAGACGTGCATATATTATAAATATATGTGTGTGTAATTCATAAAAGATACTGCTTATAATAAGCGCTCTAAAGTGAATAAATGAGGATCAAATTGTCATACAGAGAGGTCAGAATAGTTGTGGGGAGTTTCACATTTATAGGGTAATCAGAGGATATTTCCTTAAGAGCACAATTTGGCTTAGATCTAAAATATAAGAAAGAACTAGCAAAAGAAATTAAAGGGAAAAGAGCAGTCTAGAAAGAAATAACAGGTTCCCCCAAGATTCTTATCTGTGAATGCCTTGGGGTCTTTGAAATGGCATTAAAACTTGTAGATTTTGACAAGGCCAGATATTGCAAGGCCTTCTGAGAAGTAAGTAACTGATTTAATTTGTTATGAATAGAAACAAAAAGAAAATATAATTTAAGCTGCTGTGTGAAGAATTGATTATAGTGAACAAGAGTGGAAGCAAAAAACCCACAGTACTGGGCCAATTTGTAAATTCAGAAAAAAAAATGAAGATGGTACTCCCCAGTTTGCAACAGAACAGGTAGAGAGAAATTAATTGTGAAGGTAGAAACAGCAAATATTTGGTAGGTGTGCATGTGTTTTCCCTGAATTGTTAAAGAAAATTCATTTTAATGCCTTTAGTTAGGATGTATATTTTTCAGTTCAACACCAACTAATCCATCAGTCCTGGCTAGGCTATGTCAGAAATTACATATTTAAGTAACCTATTTAGCCTAGAAGACAATTCAATTAAGGGATAAATATGCATTTCATGCATTTACAAAGCTCTCATTTATTCAGCATAATTGGAGGGACATAATGATATAACTATCTAGGTTAGAGTATTACTATTACTCAAGGAACCTGGGCTCCATCACTCAGGGATCCTTAATTTCAAAAGAAAAGAAAAGCAGCCAAGCGTTTACTGCTGCTGTTTAACAAAGTACTTGAAAAACTTACCACATGAAACAATCAGATTAATAAGGTCAGTTCCTATACGTCAAGAATCCAGATACGACACAGTGGGGAATATTTCTCTTGATTCCATCATGTCAGGGGGCTCAGCGGGGAAAATCAGAAGGCTAGAGGTGGTTGAATATCCGATGGTGGGAAAAGTCACCTTTAATTGCATGTTTAGTAGTTGATTCTACTTCTCAACTGGGACCTTTTCTGGGCTGGTGAGTAGAAAACTTACATGTTTTTCCCCCATGTGATCTGTTTGCGGGGATGATTTGGGGCTTCCTTACAGCACACGACCTAGGTTGCAGGACCAGGTGCCCCCAGAGACCCAGACACAGGTCGTGTTACCTTTTATGATCTAACTTTGGAATGCTCATAACATTACTCCCACCGGAGTCACAAGCCTAATGAGATTAGAATGAAATAACATTGATCTGACCTTTAACAGGAGGAAGGTCAAGGTCACACAGTATGAACACGTGCCCTGAGAAATACTGTTGCAGAAATTTCTGGAGAACACAACCGGCCATACACCTCGTTTAGCAAATAATGGAATTCTGGAAGTATGATAGGATTGGCGTGTCTTTCAAAGAACCAGAAACATCTTTACTTCATTGAATATGCCATTTTTGTTTAAATGTTATTTTAATTTTCATCTTGATAGTTTAAGGAATGTAGGTCACGGCTGAAAATTAAACCATTTAAAGACCATTAGGAAATAAACATTTTCTAGGCCAGTAGAAAAAGCATTTCAGCTTATTATTAGCTTTTCCTGTGATGAATCACAAAATGAATCAACTTTACACTAGGAAGTCAGCACGGCTCAATAAACTAATCAATGAACTGAGGCTTCAGCATATGGTAAACACCCACTACTCCCCCCAAGATATTTTTAAGCCTCATCAAAATAGTCCAAACCAGATGTATGTCCAATTTTTTTTATTGCAACAGTACAGTCTATTCTAGAAATGAATTTTTAAAACTCTGTGAAAGTAGATGCCCATCTACTCCTGAATGTCTGCATTCCTAACTCTTCCACTAATTAACCAGAATATATCGGAATTAGCTTTGGACAAACTGAAAAACCTGGAATGCAATTGGCGCTTCATGAGGTTTACTGGTTAAGAGAATGATGAAAATATTGGATTAGGATTCAAAAGTAGATTGATACTAACACATGCTTCTTCCAGCCCATGCTCAACATAATAGAATGGGAAAAGAAGTGTTATGAGAGGCAAGTTTAACTAGGTATGCCTGGCTGTTAAACATAACTTGCTTTATGGAAACCACCTTGCTAACTGCTCTCCATTCGCTTCCTTCATGGCTGCAGTAAGGCTACACAGGGTCTTAAACCAACTGTTTTTTTTGTTATTGTTTTTGTTTTAACGCTGGCATGCACAGTATAAGGTTTGCATGGAAACACAGCAGTGGATCCATTTTCTTTCCATAAATTCACTTTTGTACCCCTCAGGTCTTATGTCTGCATTTCAGGGAAGGGGAAGGCCAAAAGCTGACAACGCTAAGGCTTTATTTCATACAACATCCTAGCACGTTCCTTAAGAACACCCCAAAAGAGCTTAACCAACAGGCCACCTAAGCACTTTCTCATATCTCATTAACGAGAACTGGATCGTATGGTCGCCTTTAATTATAAGAAAGTTTGAGAAGACAAATACTTTTTCATTCCTTTGTCTCTGAAGTAGAGAACGGCCAGAGAGCAGTGTATATATTTTTCCACATAGCATGTTTCCATTTCTATGAAACGTTCAGAATAGGCGAACATATTTACCCAGGAGGTAGCTTAGTGATTGCTTAGGGCTGGGGGTGCAGGATAGATGGTGGTAACTAAAGGACATGGGATTTCTTTTTAAAGTGATGAAAATGTTCCAAAATTGACTGTGGTGGTGGTTTGTACATATCTGTGACTACACAGAAGCCATTGATTTGTACATTTTCAATGGGTGAAATGTATTGAATTATATCTCAATGAAACTCATTTAAGAAAGTTTTCAGGAAGCTATAATATTGAATAACAGTTCTGCCAATTCCTAGGTGAACTTGTTTTTTAAATCTGTAATCTCTTCTCCTCAAGACCCCAAGTTTAGTAGCGTGTCACTAGCAATGTTTGGGTAGGGTAAGGAGTCTGGTTTTTCCACTGTGAATAAAAGGATTTAGGAATCTCCCTTTGCATATTTCAGTCAGCACTCACTTCATGATGTCTGCTGTACATCCTGTACGGTCAAGGTTATTATTACCATCTGTGGGTTACAGTTGAGATGAGTGTGGCCTAGAAAGCTTAAGTAGTTTTCCCAGTGCCATACGGCTAACGACCAAGGGAGGTGGACTAGAAATTGGGCTTCCAAACCCAGTCCTATTTTCAGCTGCTACAACTGTGCTGCTTATTATTACTGTTGAGGATTCAAAAGTCATTATTTCAAGGCATCTCTCTTTCAGACACGTCTTTCACTTCACTTAAGTATTAGGAGATGCTACAATTTTGAAGCACTTGCAAAATGCCAAATGTTATTATTAAAATCATCTGTCATATATGTTAGCCCTAATTTCTAGATTAAAAAAAGTTTAGAAGTTTAAATAATTTTTCCAAACAAAACAAGTGGAGAGTTTAAGATTTAATTCCATTTGCGCATCATTTTGAAGTTGCTCCACCTTTTTACTATTATCCATAACAAGACTTTGTAACTAGTATGATTATTCCTGATTTCATTCATCTGTATCCAGTCTGTAGAAGAGTTATCTATCTACTATCCATTTCATTCATCTGATGTATGTATTAATTATAGTACATATACAGTGCACTAGCTGTTATTATTTTTTCTTATTGGCATATTGTGTTTGATCACCCCCTTCATTTTTCATTCTCGAAAGCTGTTCTCCCAAGTCCTCATAGTAAAACATGTCTCCTATCCCCACTCTAGTTATTCCAGGGTCTCACCTTCAATTTCCTGTGTCACAGTTATTTGTCAAAGATGGTTAAATGAAAATTGAAGTAACCATGGTGTGCTCATATAGTAAATATTCAAATGCAGTACCAGTCAATAGCATCAGTACATTTTGATTAGGTTTTTAAAATAATTCTGGGCACATAGTAAAACCTCAGTACATAGCATTTTACTCCACTTTATAATATTTAGTGATTGTTCTCTCTCTTGGGTGGGGTGATTTTGTGTGTACCTCCATAGAGAAAGGTTATGAACAAATATACATCAAAGCGAAAAATAAATTCTATCAAATTTAAGTTAAAATGAATGATCATCTTATTAATTCTAGAATTTTCCACAAACTCTCTCATGAAATGTACTGAAGTTTTCATTTTAGTATCAAGAGACAAGTAAAAATGAAAAAAGACTCTGCATTTGTCTTCTGTGACATATATCAGTTGTAGAACAGTGTTCATCAGAGTAGGAAAACCTAGGCCAGCCAAAGAAGCCCCTCCCAGACATGATCTGCCTTATTTCTTTGACCCAGTATACATGTACATAAAACAATCCACAAGATAAGTAATGCAATTTAAAGCAATTGTTACAATTTCAAGTGAAATTGGTTCCTTCAATTAAGATTTCCTTTTATCTATTGACAAGATTGCAGTGTACCCAGGAATTCATATTCCTTTAAATCAGTGCTCACATACAATGTGTATAGCTTGCCAACCCCTCCCTGGTGAGGATTGCAAAGAGGTGTTGAGAGATGTCTCAGACAATCTGAAAAGATGAGAAGTGATAATGGCTAAAAGATACCGTCAAGAATTTAAGGATTTAGGGAATATATAGTCACAGTCTTTGCTAATGTAAATACAATTTTAAAGGAGATTTTTGTATAAAATATTGTAGAATGCTCAACAACTTATTTACAAAAAATGCATACTGTCTTTGAGACTTTAAAAAAATAGGAGAAAAGATTATTACAATGAAAATCATAGGGCAGCGCCCATAGCTCAGTGGGCAGGGCGCTGGCCACATGCATGAAGGCTGGTGGGTTCGAAACCAGCCCAGGCCAGCTAAAACAACAATGACAACTACAACAACAACAGCAACAAAAACAGCCGGGCATTGTGGCAGGTGCCTGTAGTCCCAGCTACTTGGGAGGCTAAGGCAAGAGAATCATTTAAACCCAGATTTTGAGGTTGCTGTGAGTGGTGATGCCACGGCACTACTGAGGGCAACATAGTGAGATTCTGTCCCTCCCCCCCAAAAAATAATCATAATAAAAACTTTATATACTCCAGAATATTCTGGTACTTCCAACCATACCATTGCTTTAATTAAAGTTATTAGGTTAACTCTTAGTAATCGTTTTATGCTTGTTTACCTTTTACATCTCAATTTATCTTTTGATCAGCTATACCTGGATTAATGTTTACCTATATGCCCCTCAATTTATTTCTTCAAATTATTCCATATCAGATTGTTCAAGTTTTTCTGCTTATTGTTTAGTTTCTTACTTGGTAATAAATTGTTCAAACCCATGAAGTATCTCAAATTCATTGTAAAGTTAGCAAGAAAAGAAGAGCCAGAACATCTCAATCTTGTCTCAGCCCAGGTTTTCCTTCTCCAAATTATAAAAAAAAAAAAAAAAATTTAAAAACAGAGGTGCACAATGTAGACAAAGACAAAACATATTAAGGGGAATGTTGGCAACAAATGTCAGTTTAAAAAATCTAATTAGCTTTTGCCCTTAAAACATAGGTCTAGAAATTTACTGCAGCAATGTTGAAAAACATTGTATTTGCCTGTGTCCGAGAGAACAGAGCTGGAGACACAGGGCTCTTCTCTGCTCGCCAAGGGCCCCCGGCCCTCCAGGGTCGAGGACCGCGACTCCGGGCGGAGCCCAGACGACCCGCTGCCCTGCCACTCTCGTCCTCAGGTAGGAAGACAGCGAACATGTGGCCGTAAGGTGCCTTGAGTGTAAATTCTGCGTCCCGACAGCATCTTCAGACCTCGCTCTGAGCAGCTCCACACTCCCCTCCAAATCTTCTCTTCGCCCCTCTGCCCTCTGCTCTGTGACCAGCAGCCCCTCCGCTCTGGCCTCCTGTGACAGTGTCGCGCTGGGGCCACCAGCAGGAGAGCAGAACAAGGAGAAGGGACATCACCGGGACGCGGCTTCCCAGGGCCCCTCCGGGCCTCCCTGCTGCCTCTGCCCCCTCACAGGGACAGCAGGGGGGTCACAGGCCCTGCCCGGAGTCCCAAGGCTGTGTCGAGGTCACACTCCCTGCCCAGCTGTGTCTTTCCAGCCTCCCTCCACTTCTCCCTCCCCTGGGTCCTGGGGCCCCTCCGCCTCCATCAGTAACTAATTTCAGAATTCTGGAAGCTCCGCAGGGCCTTGCCTGACTCTCTCCCGGACTTCTGCATTTATTAAACCCTCCTCCAACTCCAGGACTTGGGCCTGTGATCCCGGCATCCCGGGAGGCCGGGGAGGGAGGATTGCTTGAGCTCCGGGGTTTAACCCAACACCAGCCTGAGCAGCAGCAAGATCTCCGGCTATATTGAAAACAGAGCTGCTCGGAAGGATGGCTTGAGCCCAGAGACTGAGTTTCAGTGATACCATTGCACTCCAGCCTGGATGATAGAACGAGACCTTGTCTCCAAAGAGAAAGAACAAAATTACGGGATTTGAGCATCTTATTCTTCTGGAACCGTGAGTGAAACCCACATCAACAGTCCGTGGGGAGAGGGTAACTTTTCTCACCTGCCTCAACCATCCCTGAAGAGACAAGGGGAAGGAAGATGGTAGGGATGATGCTGATGGTGTAAATAGTTTGGTTTTTTACAATGTGCTGTAATACCTGGGTGTGTCATGCTATGGAGGTCACCCGAGCGCTCTGCTCACTGCCTTCTGGCTTGTCATATGGAAGGTTTAGTAATGACCCCGCTTGTTCCATACGTTTTGACAATGGCAAGCTGAGATCATTAATATAAAAAATATTGTGCATGGCCGGGCGTTGTGGCGGGCGCCTGTGGTCCCAGCAACTTGGGAAGTGGAGGCAAGAGACTCCCTTGAGCTCAGGAATTGGAGGTTGCTGTGAGCTGTGATGCCACAGCGCTCTATCCAGGGTGACAACTTGAAGCTCTGTCTCAAAATATATATATATATATATATATATATAGTGCAGTAAAACAATATACTAAGATTTGTTATTATCGCTACGGGATGGATAAATTTGCAAAGTTTCAACTTTTTAACATTATGATGGTAATCTTTTCAAATGACAAGCCAGTTAGAAAATTGAAATTTTGGTGATGATGATTCAAAGGTAAGAAGTTCAAAATAAATTATAAATTGAAAATCTAATTTTCAGTATGAAAGTAGGAAAGTTAGTAGTGATTTGAAGCAGTATTCAGACATTTGATTTGTTGTAAATGTTGACTGTCTTTTATGACCAAATGTACCTACTTTATAATATTATCTTAAAGACGTTCTCCTATCTCATCCGGAGTATACAATTTCTCATGAAATAGTTGCTGTGCCTGTTTTAAATATAAACTTTAATAATTGAAGTGCACATATTTAAATGCAGAGGGAAAGCTCATGGATAATGTGCCAGCTGAATTAAATATTTATTCCAATGAAATTATTCATAAAGGGCTGCTTGAGTTTTAGTGCTGTGAAAAAAATGTTGTTAGAAGCGAGATTTTATACTGACGCAAACAATTTTAATGAGAAAACGTACTTTATGTTGTCTTAAGGGGAAAATCATTAAAATTACTTTTATATTTGCATTTATCACTTTTCTTTTACTTAACTAATCTTGTGTCAATTTTTGTGCCAACAACCACCTTCTCTCTAGATTAACCTACTTCATCTACTTCAAATAATAATAAAATAATTATGAAAGGGATGTATTTTCATTAGTGAAATAGAATTATAGTAATTTTTCACAGATTCTATAAAAGAGGGCATAGCTTTGGTTAATATCTCTTTGAGAGAAGTTGATTAGAAAGTACAGTGGAGACCAATTAATTGCATTACTTCACATAAACTTCTCTTCAACCAAGTCCTTTTCTTTTGAAAATTAAAATTCAAAAAAAAAAAAAAAAAGAATTAAGCAAATGCATTTTTAAATGTGATTCTTTTTAATTAACACAGTAAAGTTCTTCTAAAACAGGAATTGGAAAACTTTTTTTTTTCTATAAAGTGGCAAAAGATAAATAGGTTTTGCAGGCCCTTTGATTCCTGCTTCATGTACTCAACTGTGGCATTACATGATAGCATAAAAACAGCTATAGATAATACGCCAATGACAAGGTGGCAGGTGCCCAGTAACCGCTGCTGGGGTCACACTTTGTTCCCCATTTTATCTAAAGTCAATTCTCCATATTTTGATTGGAGTATTTTTTTAAAAAAACATGTTTAGTTATATCAGTGACTTTAACCAGTGTGTCCTGAGAGGATCTTAGGTGTACTGCGAAAATTTTTAAACAGCATAATTAAATTATTTAGTTCAAAGCACAGTAAGTATATTCTTTTCATTACGATCTCTCTCTCTTTTTTTGATCAACATAATTTAAGTATGGCAGGAAGTTTAACTATAGCTTTAAATGTGCCAGGAATAAAGTGGTTGAAAAACGCTGGGTTATGTTTGAAATGTTTCAGCTGAAATAAAATCTAGTTTGGAAGTAACAGTGAGGGTAAGAAAGAGGATGCTATTATGCTATTACTGATTATGTAGTGTTTTGTGATTTCAACAGAATGGAAGCGGGAAGTCTTTGCTTTTTCTTTTTGGAGTTGTGGAGTAAGAATAATCACTTGGCTGTCAGAATTGTTCCGCGTAATTGAAAGATAAGAGTCTTTAGAGTTAATGGTACCTAAATTTAATTTTAGGTTACAGGAATGAGTTTGGTGAGTGTGTCTACTATATTTGCCCTCAGTTTTCCCATCTGTTATATAGAACTTTTTGCTTTGAAGATGAAATAATTAGTATATAAAACATGGAAAGTTCCAGACGCATAGCATGTACTTAAGAAACTTTAATTCCTCCCTCATCTTTTTCAACTTTTTATGAAAACAACATACCTGATATTTTTGGCCTGAAAGAAGAATCATAAACTTTTTTTTTTTTTAATACCTTACCGTGGTGACAGGGAAGGAAGAAATAGTTGGAAAAATCAGGAGATGCCATCTTTCCTAATTTCTGACTTTGAATTTTCCTTCAGTAACTGTTTCTTCAAGTGGAAACACTCTTTCATAACATGAGATATTTGGAATGGCCTGCGTTTTAACCCTAAATAGGGCTAATAGGGTATTGTTCTCACTGATATGCTGGGGAAGGGTAACTGGCAATTCAGATTAGGGTAAGATCATAAACTGTTAGAAGAAACCAGAAATTCAAGCTTTGGCAGCAAAAATAATGCATAACCATTACACTTAACTTTTATAAATTCTTTTTCAAAACTATTTATCAAGGAGAAATACTTAAATTAACTTTCTTAATTGAAAGAATGGGAAATAATATATTTCAGAAATTAACCTCAATGCTTAAGACACTATCATATACTCCAAAACAGTAAAGGGACATATCTAGACAAAAACATTCAAAAATTTTAGGAGAATGCAACTCTTTACTTCATAACAAGTTACTGGGTTTATTTTGTACATAGGTCATGGAAGTATAGAATACTTTGGAAGAGGGAGAAGCCTTCGCCACACACTTGCAAATGCTTCTCCACGTGGTGAGGCTGAAACAGAACAGAAGCTGTTACACTCACAAGCCAGAGAAATTTATTATACAGAGTAAGCACACAGACGTAATGGATGCGAATCACAGTAATCACAGGGAATTATCAAGACACAAAGTATTTCCATCAAGGTAAATCATGTCGTAAAAGACCATTGATTAGCCCTTTTGCTTTCCCGCATTTCCATTATCATAGTCTTTACTATTTACAGATTCAGGGGCCAGGTACATTTCATTGTCCGATGATAAGAATTCTCTTATTTATTCTGAGACAAATATTCCAAAAATTGTTTGAGGATCAGAAATCAATTTTCCGGATTTGTTTGATCCTATAGTGGACTATTTTAACTCACAGTTAGAAACCCAGATGATGAAGAGTTAGCTAGGAATGGTTAGCTGCTGAGGGAAGTAGTCTGCTGTTTCTATTCACGGTTCTCAGCTCTTTCTCTATGATTTTCATTTTCAGTAAAAAAGCTAAAAGGCTCTATCTGAAGAGAAAGCCCTTTTAATAAGGAACAGATCTCTTGAAAATAATAATAATCTGGACGACCTTATGCTTTACACTTCAGAGATTATTATTTTTCTTTATCCCTTACGTGGTAAAAAAAAAAAATAATAAACCAAAGAAAAGAAATGAGCATTTGATGAAAATACAACTGCAAATAAGCTTGTAATGCGTTGAGAAATAGTGTTTTAGTGTCTTTTCATACACAAGCATGTATTATTCAAAAGCGGCCCATTTTGCTTAACACCCCATGTGCCTCAGTTACACTGCTTCGTAATCAAAGCTTAATGTCTGCCAGTTTTCTTCCTTATTCGGGGCTATCTTTCCCCCACTCTATTAAAGACGTCTTTCATCAGAGTGTTCACCATCTTCATTCCCTCTCACCTCCTATGTCCTAGTAGCTTTCTAGTTGGCCTTTCTGGCTTCAAACATCACACACCAGTAAGACAAAACTTCTACAGTTTTCTAAGTAGCTCCTGTGTAATCAAGTATTTCTGTAAATGCTTAATGAATTTATATTATCACTTAGCATCCTGAATTTCTTATTCTTGCCTCTTGGTCTTATCTTTCTTCTTTGTTTATTTATTTATTTTTTTGCAGTTTTTGGCTGGGGCTGGGTTTGAACCCGCCACCTCCTGTATATGAGGCTGGCGCCCTACTCTTTGAGCCACAGGCGCCACCCTTGGTCTTATCTTTCTCACATCAACTTTGATTGTCTCTATAAGAATCTTAACCTCCAATGAAGGTGGAATTTTACTTTTTGCCCCAACTTCTCTTTATCAAAGTACACAGCTGTTTACAACTGGAAATTGTGATCTCTGTCTCTTTTACCTGTTGAACCCTGAAGCTGTCATCTTTAAACATATATCCTCCATGAAAACTTTCCAGAGTTTCTTTTAAATTTTATAATTAATCCTGTTATCTCACTAATGTATACATTCTTTGAGAGTTAATCTAGACATTCCCGATTGTTTCTAAAACAGTCCTTTTTACGTAGAAAGGCAGAACCGACCCTACAGTGACTAATGTGGTCAATCGTGTTTGGAAACTGCATTTGGAATGTCTTTGATAAAAATTTGGTAATGGCTTTACTAACTATACAGAGGCCACCCTTTGCCTCTTCAGCAGTAAAAAGTAGCAAAGAATGACCAACAGAAATATCATAGCAAGTGTGTGTGGCCTCGTATGGTACAATCATGATAAGCCGAATGAATTTGACGATGTAAAGAAAAAAATAGCGTGGTTAGAAATTATCTTCAAAATGTTTGTAGTTAGACAAAAGCTAAATCATTAAGTATTTATGGTGTTACTTCAACCCTACTGTTAAGACCAGTGAAATAATTTTTGGTGTGATGTCCTGTCACAAGAAACTTTACAAGGTTAAAAATAGGCACTGGCATTGAACTTTGATTATTCTATGTGTGTATTTATTCATTCATTATGTGTATTCAATTTCTGGTTATGAATTTCAATTTTGCTCTAACAAATCTTATCTAAAGCTTCTCTTTTGTTCACAGTAGAGGATGCATTTTGTCACAACATATTGACCTGGAAAACAGTTTATATTCACAGTATGAGCTGTGTGATTGTCTGCTGAACCATTGGCAAGAAGGCAGCCCTCGATTTTATTCTTATTCTTAAGAAAATGTTTATTTTATGATGATGTATTAATGCCAGAATACAGGAGCACAAACGGGACAAAAAAACCCTTACAATTGCCTCTATATTTACACACATTTACTATGCTTTGATTTGAAGTTGATACATTTTAAGATCTTTAATGAAATCTGTCTTTAACTTAAAATACATCCAACCAATTGTCTAATTCTCACTTGCATCAAACTTTATATTTAGCTACATCTACCAGAGAATTTTTTCCATTTCCTACTGAATTCTCAGGTAATTTATGCACTTTTTTCATTTTTCTTGGAAACTATTTTGCCATGATAGCAATTAATTTCAAGTGAGCCTAATTTTGACTATACAATTTAAGGATTTATTACCATAAATCTACGAGAATAAAATTATGTCCATCACACTTCCCCTCCTCAGAACTTCTAGATCCTGGGCACATATTCAGAGAATGAGTTTACAGGTGAATTAACATTTTTCCAACTGATCTGAAATCCATCTGTTCTGGTCAACGCTAACATCCTTTACATCCACATTTTTTTGGTCTGTTAGTGTAAAAACATTTAAAGCATCCAGGAAATTCAAGTCCCAGTGAATCACATAAATTAAGATATGATTCACCTGAGGAAAGAGAAAGATTTTTAAAACCATTCCTCAAGATGGTAAAACTACTAGTTGGAAGAAGAGAGGAAAAGGCGTTGCATTACATCCTATTTGAAAGTAAGCTTTATTTGATTTCTTAAAAAAGGAGTCTAAGTGCATTTTTACCTTTTCATTTTGTGTTTTAAAAACTAAGATTTTCACACCTCTCTGTTCTGCATATTTAAATAAAACTGTTCAAAATACCACTTGCTTTGAAAACCAAGTGCTTGTTTTAATGGTATGTACAAGGAATGTTGATAGAAAAACATCTTTCGTATTTGCAGCAAGTTTGTTTCCACTTGTAAATACTGACAACATTTAAAGCCAAGTTAATGAAACACGAATGATAAAATGAAGGCTATTTATATCACACATTTTTAAGTAGTTTTTTGTTTTTTTTTTAAGTCATGCTCAGTCACACTTGAAACAATCCCCAAATCAAAACTGCCCTGTGAAAACGAGTAGGACATAGCTCAAAACAGGAAAAGCGCCATTCCACGTTTTAGTGGTCGTTTCTTCTTCTTGAGTACGTTACCTTTTATTTTTCTCTAAATGAATGGTTATCATAAGAATATCGATCACGACTCAATATTATAAAAATGAGTGCATGAATCGCCCAGATGTGAATATGTACACAGCCAACATTTACTTTGGCTCTGCATTCAATTAAAAGCAATGTCGGTGGATGTTGGGCATTATTGTTCAATTCATGTTTATTTTTTCAAAGATTTATAGACAAAGTGAAAAATTTAGCTGGGAACACATAGCAAACTGTATTTAAAATAAAATGAAAAAGCCCATATGTTCAGAAATCAGAAGTATAATCATGCTGGAGCCTCACAGGTATTCACTAACCATAGGGGAAAATTATCCCGTGAAAACTAGAATATCCAGTGCCCAGGTGATAGCTTCCTTCTCAAACCTGAAGACAGACTGTGGTCATAAAATTCTTCATCAAGACAATTGCTCTTGGCAATGGAAACAGTTTTTAAAAGTTGTTGCCAAGCTGACTGTGGCGACTATCCAGAAAATCAGGTTGTGATTATTGAGTTCCTATAAACAATTGACATGTCAAAACACTTTCAGGATTTTAAGGACTGAAGGCTACAGTGAACGCTCCCCTTAACAAGAGGGACATTTTAAAAACTGTTAGCTGACAGGCTTCACCTATGCTGAGACTTCACTTGGAATTTTATGTACTCCCGTCTCTAAGAATTTAGAGAGCTCCTATTCTCATGTTCACTAAAGATGCCTCTAAAAAAAAAAAAAGCCACCTTTAACATGATTTTTGAGGCTGCTTCTATTTTCTAGAAAAAAGAATATTTTAACAATTTATATTGCAGTTGTAAAACTAACAGGGCTGAGCACAGTGGCCCCTGGCTGTCATCTTAGCTGCTCAGGAGGCTGAAATGGGAGGGTCTCTTGAGGCCAGGAGTTCAAGGTTACAGTGAGCGATAATTGTACCACTGCCTCCCAGGCTCAGTGACAGAGTGAGGCTCCATCTCTTAAAAAGAAAACAAAAAAGAAAATTTGCCTGGTTTGGTGACACACACCAGTATTTTCAGCAACCTGGGAGACTGACACAGGTGGGTTGTTTAAACCCAGGAGTTTGAGGCTGTAATGAGCTCTGATTGTGCCATTGTGATCTAGCCTGGGTGACAGAGTGAAACGTCATATTTAAAAATATGATTGTATAGAAAAAAGACATAAACTGATTAGGTCTTGAACTTTGAAGCTGAAAAAGGTAATACCTGACATAGGATTAAAACCGTTTCTCAAAAATTACTGTTCTAAAATTGTTAATAATACACAGTGGAGACAAAATACTAAATATGGCCTGCAACTCAACTTTTCAAGTGATAATTTTTTAACCATATTAGTAAATATAAGCAGTGTTCTTCAATGCCTTAATGTTTTTGTTAAATTAAGAGCTGTCACAATCTTGTAGACCATAAAGAAAAAAATTCATAATTTATCTCTGCATTTAATTTGTTTGATAGATTTGACATTTCAGTGTTAACCTCCTCATACTTTATAAACGCTCTGGGGCAAAGAATAAAATGGTTAAATGTAACAGTGTTTACTGATTTTTTTCACCCAGCTTATAAAAAAAAATGGCTTTGGTGGTTTCCATCAAGTTTGCAAATCATCAAAGTAAATGCAACTGGAGTTCTGTTTAATATTGTGTCAGAAAATGTACTGGGTTCAAGACAGTTAAAATCAGCCTTTGCATAAGTCTTTCATAATTAATAATTTAAACATAAATCAATTTCTTCTTGGGAGTAAAGCTTGGAAATAAATCCAAGAATATCATGGCTTTATGTTTTTAAATAACTGTATGCCTAACAGGGCATACAAATAAAAAACAAGAAAATTAAATTAACAATTTTTTGTAAGTGAAAAAAATTACTACATAAATATTAGATAGTAGTCTCACATTACGAGTAATTATATTTAAATACAGTATGTATTAAAATTATCTCATGTTTAAAATATGGATTATGTTAAACAACTGATGTTAAAAAATATGGATTATGGAAATTACAAGCTCAAAATATAATAGGATGTATGTTAAAGAAAATTAAAGTAAAAATATATAATCATATTTTAATATACTGCATTTTGCAACAATCACTTTCATGTAAATTGTAAAAGCTATTACTGTATTTACCTATGAAGGTCTTAAAATAACTGCAATGCAATTCAAACTCTAACCATTGGCTTCTTTGCATTTTAATTTAAACTTCATGTTACTGAAGTAGAACACATTATATTGGATTTAGTGACACTTAATGATTTTTGTCTATGATTGGAAATTATAGGTAAAGGTAGCCAACCCAGTAAACCAGATTGAACAGGGCAAAAGCTGTTGGAAAAAATATTCTAGAGTAAGAGTCGATTTTGGCAATGCGTATGTGTATCCTGCCTTCCCGCCAAGATCCTGTTCTGCAATCTTCAAAGCAGCAGAAGAAGCTGGCACAATCTTTGCCCTCCAAACACTGATACCCATAATCTTCTTCTCCTTGAGGCACAGAAATGCTATTCATGGGAATCAGGGTGGATCCAGGATGGACAGCAGGGGATGTCTGAATAAAAACGTAAATGAGGTTTTGAGACAAAAGTAGTATAAAGAAAGATCATTTTGCCTCCTCAACACAAATTTTAGGAGGCTCATATGCAATAACAGTAATTTCATTTTCTTAAAATCAAGTATCTATAATTCTAACCTGACTATAGATTATCATTTATTTTGTAACATAACTTTCGAAAACTATGCAGAGAAGAAATACCCTCCCCAATAAAACATACTTTATATCTTTAGAAAGTTGATCCACCAAAATGTCATCAACCAGGAATCTAATTCTAAAACGAGAATGAATTGTCTATTCCTGATGTTTTACGATAAAACACTTACAATACTATAAATATGTTATTTATTTGGTAAAAATCAGAGAGAGAAAAAGAAAACATTTGATAACGCAAAGGTTTGAGAAGCTGTGCCCGGACACTTTATAGGGTTTGTACTAGGGGATAAGCACAGCCCATCCTATTTGGGAGAGAGGATGTGAAGGACTTAAAAAACCTCAGGTTTGGGAACAACGAGTGTTCAGAATTCCGCTCATTTTGTCAAAGAAGCTATCCTTTTATCTCAAGTTATATTAACATATAATTTTGTGATAGCCGTGATGAATATTTACCATAACTCATGTAAAATCTTCAGTGCACCATCTTGCCTGATAATAGTTTCTACTACTATCAGGATTATTTGGAACACATGTCAGATTAATTTGTTAACTTTTTTGATACCAGGTTCTGAGTAATACTTAAATAATAGTAAGAATTTTTGAGAGTTCTGTATATCAGGCAAAGTCAGAATACTACGGAACATTAAGGTGAACGCTGCAAAGCCAGATGATCTTGGGCTGAATTTCCAGCTTTGCCTGGCCAGATAGAGTAAGAATAAGCTTGAACAGGAAATGTGACTGTTCTTTGCCTCTGTGTCTTTTTTTTTTTTTTTTTTTTGAGACAGAGCCTCAAGCTGTCACCCTGGGTAGAGTGCCGTGGCATCACAGCTCACAGCAACCTCCAATTCCTGGGCTTAAGTGAGTCTCCTGCCTCCGCCTCCCAAGTAGCTGGGACTACAGGTGCCCTTCACAATGCCCAGCCATTTTTTGGTCTCAGCTGTCATTGTTGTTTGGCGGGCCCAGGATGGATTCGAACCCATCAGCTCAGGTGTACTTGGCTGGCGCCTTAGCCCGTTGAGCCACAGGCGCCGAGCCGCCTCTGTGTCTTAAGCTGTACAAAAATTGCAATAACAGCCCAGGTGCAGTGGCTCATGCCTGTAATCCTAGCACTCTGGGAGGCTGAGGAGGGAGGATCCTTGAGCTCAGGAATTCTAAACCAGCCTGAGCAAGAGCAAGACCCTGTCTCTACTTAAAATAGAAAAATTAGCATTGCATGATGGCGGGCACCTGCAGCGTCAGGTACTCAGGAGCTAGGCTGAGTCCATGGCACTCTACTCAGGCCAACAGAGTGAAGTCTCAAAAAAAAAAAAAAATGCAACAATAACACTATAGACCTCTTTGAAGATTAAGTTAGATGATGCACGTAAGGCACAAAGCCAAATATTTAAAAGATATCATATATTCAGCTGTTAATTGGTAACATTCTTGTTGGTGCAATGGTTACCGGTGATGTCTAATCAGGATGCATCACAATTGGCCATTAAATGAATGCTAAAATAAACATACAAACAATAATAGTAGCAACAACAATAAAAATCAGGAGCTTATCAAAAATGTTACTGAGAAATTAATGAATGGTTGAATAAAACAGCAACTAAAATGTAACTGAAGATTGCTGTGTTTGTAATTCTTGATCTTTCAGAAGTTCTGCGTATTTCAGGGGTTATCTTATATGCGAATCTTACAACTTATTATAATCCCTGGTTTCATTATCTAAATATGAAATGCAATGCTGAGTCCCTAAAAATTATTTCAACATGATCTTAAATTTATTCTAATGTAAACATAATGTTTTCATCCTCAATTTTAAAATAAATAAATCTCAAAGCCACAAAAATGAAATATGTTATGGAAAATATTTTAAAAATTAAACATGAAAAATAAGAATTTCTTGAAATTAAAACCATTTTATCTGTAAAAGGAAACATAGAATTTAAGTCTCTAAATAGTAAAAATTTAATAAATACAAAAGAAGCAATTAATCATATTTGGTGATATTTTGACAAAAAGATAAAAGCATCATGTAGGTCACAGTATTTGTATTAAGAGACAAAATGTGCAGTGTGAAGATAAAGAGAAATGCCCCAAACACCGATAAATTCATGACTGCCCTTGTCCAGCTAGAGCATAAGAAGCTGAGGCAGTCTGTTATTAAATACTAATGATAGTTCTTTTGAGAATGACATTTGGGGATAGTTGACTAGACTCCTAAATTTTAATACAGCATTAAAATTATGTTTAAAAAGTGAGAAAAAATGGTATTCATTTCCTTGTCACTTCATACTTACCCAGCCTATGTTCATATGCTAGGCAGAATAAAAAATGATTAAAACAGAAAGTTTGTTCATGGCAATTTAGAGGTCATCTGGTGGAAGACACGCTCGGTATATCACTCAGCACTGCCATAAATAGAAACATGGTGTGTTTGTCAGGTGATTTCATTTGTGCATGAGAGGGAGGATTAAATATTGAAGTGCGCAAAAATGGAGAAAAACTTCAAGTGGTTCATTTTATAAACGGACTGATCTCTGGTGATCAATGTCACGGAGAGCCTCTACTGCAATGAAACCTTAAATGGATGATTTTCCAGTTTCTTGCTGCCCTACCCTCCCAGTCCTCAAAATAAATTTAGAGAAACTATACTTCAGTATATGATGAGAGTATGCAGGAAAGATCTTTATACATACTGACAAAAGTAGCCTAGTTTTAACATACTATCAATAAAATAAAATATTGTTGACACATGGCTTTCTGACCCGGAGACCATCAGAAGAAAATACACAACCCACACTTTATTTATCTAAAGTGAAACACTCCTCATCTCACACTGAAGTATAGACTTTGCAGTTCCCCCAAAGGTGGACATGTAAAAAATAAAAATAACTCATAAAGAAACAATATAATTGAATGGGATAGTCTTCTGCCTACTTGAAATCATTTGGAGAATATACCTTAATATTTCAAAAATCAATCAGGATGTAGCTGAACTTAAATTGTGAGAAATTGATTCCATTCTCACTATTAAACATACATTTTTATCCAGTTATATATTAAATCAAGTATATTTATAAACTAGTAATATAGTTAAATATATAAAATATATGTTAAGCACCAATAGTCATGTCAAATAAATATTAATAATACATGTTAAATATAGGCCACCATGTACATATTTATAAATTATATTTATACCGGTAAACACAATATAACTACTATTTATGCATATCATGATATCATTAAAGTTACTGAATATTAGTAATATAGTTAGCAAATATTATTGGTGATTTTAATACTATTATAAAATACAGATTAATATTACTAATTTCCCATTTAAAATGCTGCACGGGATAATGCCAAACTAAGCATGGGTTTTCTCCACCTCTTCTTTTAAAAAACCCGTTTAAGTGGGACCTCACCTACTGTGCATAGTGCAAGAATACATGTCAAATATATTCAGAGTAGAGTATAAATGTCTAAACACAACAATTGATAAGTGAGGTGAATGATATGTTAACCAGTTTCATGCAAACATTCCAAATTGTATATAAAATCAGCACATTGTACCCCATAAATGCAGTGATGTACACAGTTACGATCTAAGAAAAAAATCCATTGAAGTATCATTTGAGAGGTTCAAAAATTATTGATTCCACATTGGTGTTAAGAATAGACAGGAGGTAGGCCTTGGTGATGGGACGCTACCAATCAGCATGCTAGAATTTGTGTTAAAGTTCTAGAGTACAAAGAGCCAATGGAGATAGGTTAATGGGTAAATTAGACAAAGGAAGACATCTCAGAAATAAAACCATGAGTATGGAAACTGTTCTTATCAAAGCTCCAGAGACACTCAAAGCTACAAAGACTGGGAGCAAGATATAAGATGGAAAAAATGATTTTAGTTAAACCATGTTTTAGTTAAACTATCTCTAGATTAGCTTCACTTCTTTGTACTACAGTTCATCTACTATGTGCATACAGAGAAGGAAAGATGCTTACAGGGTGATGTTTGCTTATAAATAGCTCTCTGTGACTTCTATGAAATAATAATAACCTCCCACCACTCAGAGAAGATGACGGAGATTGATATTGGTATAGGAATGTCCTGGCATTGCATCATTATGAGCCCGTAATTTACCATTTAGAGTGCATCTCATGTTAGATGCCACGCCCTCCCCACAAACACACCCATGAAAGTGAATTTGGGCAGTTGTGAACTTGACAGTGACCATGACTTAAGAGGAACACTTGTCAAGAACCCAGGAGGTGAATAATAACAAAGAAAAAAGCGAAGATGAAAAACTCTAATAATTCAGAAAACAGAACATTAAACCTCTTGATACACTCAGAAATACTTAAAAGGTAATGAATGCATTTAAGAAAAAGTAGATCTAAAATAGCAAAAGTTGGAAAATAAAACCTCTTGGAAATTCAAAAGATTATTGTAAATTATAAAAAAGCAAAAGCTTTTAAAAGAAATTCTTAAAGTAGTTTTTTATAGTCTAAAGAAAAAATATTTTCATGAAAAATATGATAAAAAGAAAATCTGGTTATCCTAGGAAGTCTGAACTCCAACTAACAATAGTTTTAGAGAAGAAAGTAAAACTCAGTTGGAACAAAGAAAATTCTCAGATGAAAGATAGGAATATTAAGTAATGAAGAAATGAAAGACCCTGGAAAACAGAAAATGAACTGATCCTTAAGAATTTTTTTTACACCATGGGAAACATGATGATAAAACATTTCAGGTAGGAAAATAAAAAAGGCTTACCTGCAAAAAACAATATTTATACTTAAATTAGAATTAATAACAATAACAAATTCAGAAGTAGAGACTTACATCTATCATTTAAAGTTTTAAAAATAGCCAATGTAATTCATACTAATGGTAAGGTAAAATATTAAGGGAAAGAATTAGAGACCTAATTTTTCTATGTGTAATAGCAAAGAGTTAGACACGCCTTGAAATTTGGTGATTCCAATATAATTAGAAGTACAATGAAAATCCTCACTGGAAGAAAGTAAAAACAGAAATGCTTAAAATATGGTGAATTCTAAGATATCGCCCAATGGTGCTGGGTAGAGAAGTTTATTCATCATTTACGCAAGTATAGATTTTCTACTTGTTTGTTTTAACCATATACCTATATTGCTATTATAATTAGTTTACTTTAAAAGAAAATTTTACTCAATGATTAATTTGGTTCCTTTCAGCTGCCAGGGTCAGAAATGTATTAAATGGTTTATCTGCTGAAAACATCCCTCCATTTGCTGACTCTTTACGATTATTTAAGTAACCTTCTTACTGTGTTTCACATTTCACCAATGTCATATAATCCCTTCCGGGAGCTTTGCCAGATATCGTTATAAGAAAGAACATTTATAATTTGTGAAACTGTGGATTGATACAGCTTTTCATTATTCTACTACTCTGCAAGGCAGACGAATGTTTATTCAATAGATACCCACTGAGTATGGGTGGCAAAGGGCCTCCTACACCTTATCTTCATCCTAATACCTCGGTTCCAGTTTTCAGTAATATATTCTTGAAATATTCCAACAGTTTCCGAATTTATCTCTGTATCTTTTGCCATTCAAGTACATACTCTATGCTTTTAAAATTATCTTTCAAAAACATAAAAATATACCATTTGGCTTAAATGTGCGTGACTTGCTGGTGCTACCAAGACAAAATCTGAATTCCGAGCATGACACTAGTGGCTCTGCACGTCCTAATCATAAACCACTTTTCTATCCTCCATATGGGTTATTTTCTTTCCTAATGATCCTATTTCCTAGACCAGCACTGTCAAATAGACCTTTGTGTGATGATAAAAATATTCTATATCCATGCTGCCAATATGACAGCCATTAGTCACATGGGGCTATTGGGCACTTGAAACGTGACTAGGAGTACTCAAAGACACAACTTTACATTTTGCTTAATTTTAATTAATTTTAACCCAACCTAGTCATATGTAGCTAGTGGCAACACAGCTAAGGACACACATCAGTGTACTTTTTATTCTTGTACATATGCTTCAACTCAGCTGATATGACTTCCTCTGTTTTAAATGTTCTTCCTAATTTGGTGTCTTAAAAACTGCACTTATTCTTCAAAGAATTACTACAATAAAGACATACATTCACTGAAATTTTCTCCATCAAACACCCTTGGAAGAATTACTTTATATGCTTTATGAATGAATCATTTACACTTGAAAGGAAGCTTCCCCACTCCACTGTGACCCACAGTTGTGTAAGTTTCTTTTCAACACTATGTGTCTGTGACATCCATGTTTCCTAGACCATATTTCCTGATGTCTCAATAATGTTTCAGATACCAGGCAAGGTCAGAGACCTCAGATGCCAGGAATAGGCCCCAAAGGTTTGTTGTACCTGTTCACTTAAATAAGAATAGATCCTTTATGTTTTCTTAAAATATGAAGAAATACTATCTTGTTTCTGAAAATGTATGAGAACTCACTCATCTAATTGTTAATTCCCTCACAGACTCTTTGTTCCTTTTTGATCTCTATATTGAACAGTTATTTATATGGTACTTTATTACCTATATGTTTGCACTTGTTATGCATGTTTTCATAGTAGATTTAAAGATTCCTGAAGGACAAGAATACAGTCCATCACCGTTTAATCTCCAAAGTGCCTTGTCCATAGTTGGTGAAATAAATTTCTATCATTTTACAATTTCACCAAATCTAAAGCTCAAAAATAAATAAGTTCTATCCTCAAATGGCACTATAAGACCCTCAATATAACTATAACACAATTTTCTGAGATTTTTGACAGACTATGGACAGAAAAGTCAAGTTCATCATGAACTACTCTTTAGTTAGCAAGGGCTGGTTTCTATTGTTGCCTTTCACTGATATTTACTTGCTCATAAAGGGCCTTGATTACATTGTTGAGCTCAGTCAGCCTAACATCTAGGGTTTCCTGAAAGTAAATATGTACACCAGGGAATATTATGCAGCCTTTAAAAAGATGGAGATTTTACCTCTTTTGTGTTTACATGGATGGAGCTGGAACATATTCTTCTTAATAAAGTATCTCAAGAATGGAAGAAAAAGTATCCAATGTACTCAGTACCATAATGAAACCAATACATAATCACCCACACTTTC